>JAEIIG010008269.1:0-12745 GCA_018904695.1 Drosophila parvula | reverse complement strand
CTACATGTATTTATTTTTATAATTACTAAATACGTTATAATTATTTGCATTTCTTAAAGTATTCTTACCTTATCCCTGACTCTCTTTAAACTATACCAAAGAAAATACAAAATATACGAAATGTGTGGCTTAAATCCCTATTTATTCTTCTTGATTTTAGAATTTAATAAACTATTTGACTCATTAGCTTTGTGATTAAATTGGCTTTCGATTATTTAACCGTAGTAAACATGGCAATAACTTTCTGTGGCTACTTTCCCTTAATGCCTATGTACTCGGCTAATGATAATGAGCAACGGCTGGGCGAGTGAGTGCGCTCTAATTGAGGGATTAGTTAGCCTGATTATCGGGTTCATTAAACTTTCACCAGACAATGCTGTTGCGGCATTCCCAGCAGGAAGCCGCCAAGTACATAATGTACTTCATTATTGCATTAAGTATTGGGCAAGGCCATGTATACAACATACAGTGCAGGTGTGCACTCCGCTCACACCCAGGTGCTAGTGAGTTGCATTGACATTGACTTTCATCTCATTATAATGGCAACAAATGTTTATTTATGATTGTACTTGCCGACACAACCAACATACACACACACACAGCACACGCCTGTGTGTTAATGGAGCAAATTCCAGTCAAAGTGCCACAAGCATTGGGCTAAACAACTTGTTTTCCTAATTTAATGATAATGAGCTATTTATGGCTGGATACATGCCATCGGTTGTGTGTGAGCCCATCTACTTATGAGCCTGTGAGCGAAAGTGTTCCAGCCCAAGCTCAAGTGTTTGTGATATGTTCTGATGTGTGAGTGTGTGTGTGTGTGGTGTGTGGTGTGTCTGAGGTGTGTGTGCCATTCTGATTATGAATGTAATGCAAATGCACATTGCATTATTTATAATATCGGTCGTACATCAATTAGAAGAACTGTTCAAAATTGTTTAACGCCTGCTCGTGTAGTTTTGTAATTTGTAAGCATTTAATTAGGCTAGTTAGTTGAGGTGGCTTAAATGGGTGACCTTTCCATAATTCTCTTTGTTTTTCCACTCATGACACCTTAATTGATTGTTGTAAGCCTTCAGACAGGACATCCCATAATTATTGTAATTTTAATTGCCAGCAAAAAGGTGTTTTTTGATAAACAAATTAGTTGGCAAAATATCAACTGGCATATGTTTGATATTAAGGTTGTTATGAACTTACTTTAAAATCAGCATTATATTGTCTTGGCTTCTTTAATAGTTAACTTGAAATTGAATATATATATATATGTATTTATGTATATATATAATATATATATATATTAAACATGAATTTATTATATCATTTTCTTTTATTTTGCTGAAAATTATGTTCACAGAAAATGTGTTTCCTTATTAAACACACCTTAAATATAAATTAAAAGGTTTCAAAAGGCCTTAATGCCTACCTATAATGTTTCTTATTGAATTTTACATTAACAATAATTGAAAGAAATACTTTTAAAATATTTTAAAACATTTATATCTTGTTTAACTGAAGGCAACTTATAATATAGAGGAAAAAATAAAACCCATTGGCTCTCAGAGCTTAAAAACCAGGCTTTTAATGGTTTAAATTAATGTCTGCTTTAGTTCCCCACCTTATATAAACTATGTATTCGTCCTAAATCAAATATTATGCATTTATTTCGTTATCCTGTCGAAATATCTACTTTAAAACACCGAAAATCCAATTAAGATAAATACTCCACAAAATAATATTTTATGCCAGAGATAAGGTGGATATTCTGCTAAAAATAAAAAAAAAACAAAACGAAAAATACTCTGCAAATTTTCTTATGTCTGCGGCAACCGTATAAATTATTTATATCCAAAAATTATCACTGGCGCATATCTCTGGGAAAAAGGCGAGATGCCAATTGGCAGACAAACACACACACACGCACAGATGCGTGAGTGCGCTCGTCCTTATGCGAGTCTCAGTATTTATATGTCTTCGTGGCAAAAGCAGTACAATATACGCAGCAGGCAATGCATTTATGCAAATTCTGCACACACACACACTCGCCCACGCACATGTAATTGCAGGCACGCGCAATTTCTTCAACTTAGGCGCATTCGGTATATGGCAAATGAAAGTTATATACTCGTTTAATATGCATATTCCCGGGCAGGCGGCAACGAGGAGGAGGGGCAAGGCATGCGCTGGTGTGCGTCTCGTTCTAATTCTAATGTCCAGCGTTTGAAAGTCTTCAGGATGCGAGAAATGGACACACGAACACACGCACCTTTGCCAGCCCAGAACACACATACTCGTACACACACAGGCAGCAGCAAAGGATACATAGTCCTGGCCTGCAGTCGGTATGTCAGAGAGTCCTGGCGTGGTCGTCAGATGGCTAGGATGCAGTCTTGATACATGAGCAGCCGCCTGGCCATCCAGTCGGGCATCCGTTCAGGCGCAAAATCTGATGTGGCTGCTCCTACGTTGTCCTTATTGCAGCAGCTCCACTCTACGCCATGCCACGCCACTTTAGCCCGCTCTCTGCATATCCTTTCGTATCCGTTGCTTGCCTTGCCTTGCCTTGCCTTGCCGGCCAACAGCTCAGCTCAGCTCGAAACTTTCTGCCCAGGAAGAAGTTAGCACGTATATGGATGTGGATATGGATGTGGATGTGGCTGCTGATGTGGATGTGGATGTGTACATGCGAGCACACGGCGGTCGGCATATATACGTATATATCATATCGGGTAGGTGTGCTTTGCATCATTGGCCGTCCACCTCCACGGATGACCAGCAGTAACCGAAATGTACGATAAGATTTGGCACAGTGGTTAGAGATTTGGGATTGTTTTGGGGAAAGCCTTGAAGGGGGTTTATTCAAACAAAAGATTTCCAAGAGGTTTTACTAAGGTAATCCTAAGTATATGGAGGTGCCAGAGAAAGCACTAGGGGTTTTAAAACCAGGTGCCCAATATTATTCCACAACATTTTAAACCTTAAAAATCTAGAACAACAATTTTTCAACTGAATTTGACTAAACTAAACTAAACAACTAAATAAAAATATTGCATACTTTTAGACAACTTTTTAAGGGGTTTAAAAACTCTAGTGATTTCTGGAGCTCCCTAGATTATTTTACCTTATAAATTCTTGCATTAATACCTAACATTATATGCTAGATTTAATTTGTTAACTAAATAAATAAATTCGATATTCTGCGAATTCGCACTAGTATTTATTTAATACTAAATACTACTTGGGTAATACTAAAAACTATCACTAGTGCGAAATTTCAGAATTCAAATACAGAATTCCAGAATTTCAAATACAAATCTTGTTTACTTTAACCTTAACCTAACCTTAGCTTAACCTTAAGTGTAGCTTTCATAATGACTTTAAAAACGTTTCAACGTTATCCAGCCATTTATAATGATATTTTAAATACTTTGGTATTTGTAAGATATTTTAGAGAAAGTCTAATAAACTTAGAAAAGTTAAAAGGAAGCATGACTGAAAAGAAGTTTATGTTTCTGGGTAATGGTAGATGTGGTAGGATAGCACGGGTAAAATATAAGAATTTAAGCAGCTTACAAAATAAAGATGACCTAATTTTATTTAGCCTAAAAATAGAATAATGCTTCTAACTATATATTTTGTATTCCTTTCTTAAAAAGCGAAGTTTATTAGCCATATTATTTTAAAAAGTGAAACTGAAAGCGCCATCCTCAACATTAACAAAATTAATTCAGATATAGAAAAAGTGTTGAACTCCAATTTAGATTACCATAATTAGTCTTGATTAAATTGTCTTAGTTCCTAATAGTTTCCATAATTTTCTAGCTTTTGTTTTTAGCCAAACAAATGAGTATAGTTTCGAGTTTAAAATGTACAATATACATGGGTCCATAGGTTGGTAATCTATTCTCGAGCGTAGTTCTAACACTGCTCTCCTTGGGCGAGTGTATATACCAAACAAATGTATATGCAAATGCCAAGCTCCCGAGACCGAGACTCAAGTGGCCGAATGGGAAGTGGGACCGTGGGTGTCCGGTGGAGCATCGAGGGCTAAATAAGGATGAGATGGTGGCGCTCACTCTCACGCCCTTTTCTACGGCAACGGCAACGGCAACGGCAACGGTCTTGGTCAATTGCGACGTCGGCGGCATTCGTGAAATAGCCAACTTTCTCGTACATACTGCTGTAGCTGTAGCTGGATTTTTGCTCCGCCGTCTCCGTCTTTCGTTTCTAGCTCTTTCGCTCTGCAGATGCACATGTGTGTTTGTGTATTAATTTACCCACCCACAGGCCACAGTCCACAAGTCCACGAGTCCACCCTTCTGAGACCGGGCTATATGCAAGCTGCTGGCCAGGCACGGCCAGGCACCAGGGCAACTTGAAAAGTCGAATTTTCGCCATCTCGTTCCGACGTCTCGCGCAGCCACTACCTCAGCCAGCCAGAGTTTGCTGCTTCCACTTGGACTTCGCATCAGCATCAGCAGCCTCCTCGGCCTCAACCTCAACTCTCTCTATTCCATTGCTGGCCATGGCAATGCGATGCGATCCGATGCGAGGCGAGGCGAGGCTGGGAGAGGGGCGAGTCAAGTCGAGGCGATGACGATGGCGACGCAGCAAAACGTGACCTAGCCCGGTTAGAGCGTACCCCATATAGACTCCATCGCCAGTGGACCAGAGAAAATCTCCACCCCCTAAAAAGGCCCATCCTTTTGCGCCAACCCTTCCTGCCACTTGTGCCACCCCCACTGCCCCCCACTGCCCCCAACTAGCAGCAGTGGACCACCGGACACGGAGCCATCATCCTCATCAGCTTTAGCCGCCGATGTAGCAAGCAATCGCAAGCCGTATGCAAACAATATTTTACATAGCTACTGTCTGGAGGTTCTTGCTGCCCGACTTCGTTGGCCTTCCTTCGTGCCGAGGCCTTCTTCTTGCTCCTTACTCCTTGCAGCCCGCTCGATGTCCGAGCAATCGCACTCACACACGCGCACATAGCTGCACCCGGAGAAATAGTCGTGTTGTTCTTGAGGCGTTTTTAAGGAAATTTACAAATAAACTTGAAACTTTAGTTTATTATTTCTGTGTTGGGTTGGGTTAGGTTAATATGGAAAACTTAGAATCCTTGGAGAATCCTAGAGTCCCTGTGCGTTGAGTTTAGTAAAGATGCTAAGTAGAACCTTACGTACATATGTAAGGGATCAGAAATACATTACATATTACCAATTACAAAAGCCTATTTCTGATAATAAATAGATGAAAGTAGAAAAGGTATTCCATTTCCTCTTCTCCGGGAACTTTCTCTCTGCAGTTTCTATGTCGAAGTATCAGGAAGACAGTCTGATTGTCGTGTTTAATCATGTCATGTTTGACGGTGCTGCATTCCGTGGAATTGAGGTTAAGTAGCTGAATTGGCTTCGGATTATCTGTTCTTAATCTGAATATAATCACTTACAAATTCAGAATTTTAAAATGTTTCATTAAGGTGTAATCTACATATAGGGAGTTTTAGTTTAAATTTAAGAAATAAATTAGAAAGAACGATGTTTTAATAGAATTTTAAAAGTAAATGTATTTAATGATTTCATAATTGATAATTTAATTGTAATAGTGGATCTAAATCAGGAACCCTATCGTGGGTCAGACAATTTCTCTGCCTGGCCTCTGCATGCGCTGCATGCAAACTATTCACATTCGTGTGACTTCGGTAAAGATTTTTAGGCACGCTGTAGTAAAATTACAGCACAAAACCAGTGATGTCATATTATCATTTTGTAGCTTAATTAAGGTTAGCTATTTGTATCTGATTCCTACTCTATTTCTCTCTCAACTTTATTAAATTTTTCACAAACACACATGCAATGTCAGCATTTCACTATAATGGTGAGAGCTACTGATCTAAATTGAAACTATTTTAAATATTAAAACATATAAAATTCGTTGGAAATAAACCCGCTTAAATCCAGAGCGTTTTCTTTAATTTTCTTATATTTCCAATCACAAGGAGACTTACTTAGTATGCTTGCTCAAATTTTGCCAAGTGTAGCTTGGATACGGGGGATACGGATGCTGGGGGCCACGGAGTGCTACGTATGCTGCGATGTTTGTGTTTGTGTAAATGTCCGCATCTAAATTCGCATATACAGCAGCGGTCAACTATGGAAATTATCGATCGACTTGTTTTTGGTGTCAGGTGGTCGGGCGATGGATGCGGTGGCAGCTAGGAAAGGCAAGGCAAGGCATGGCATGGCAAGGCAAGGCAAGGCAGCATGATGGACACGCGGCTGGCCGGGAGTTGGGTGACGGCAACGTCGGATGGCGATGGGCGATGGGCAATGTTGGGGACCTGGGTGCCAACGAACTGGATTTCGGGGGCGGCCCGATATGCCAAGGCGCGTAGATTGAGATGGCCGAGGAGCTGGGAGCGGTGAAGAGTGGCTGCTGTTGCCTGCTGGAAGGAGCTTGTCACACTCGGGGCCCGGTTGCCCAGAAGTTGCCTGCGAATTACCACTGCTTGTTCGTCGTCGTCGTCGTCGTCGTCGACATCGTCGTCGTGGTAGAAGTCCTTTCGTCCTGCTTGGACCCCTCCCTAGCTGCTTGTGTGCAACGGACACTGGGCCTCCACGACAACGGACAACGGACAACGACAACGGCCATGGCGATGACCAAAGGAATGGGTGAATGCTCTGCATTTGCGAAGCATTCAGCGGAAATATTCATCCTAGCTCGTCTTTTCAGCCAAGGACCCCCGAGTCCCCGCCCCCCACACACAGGCAGGCAGAGGCAGGCACACATCAAAAGGTTGTTGGTTGGGCTGCCATGTCCTTTTTGGACCGAACGGCCGCGGCCAACTCGAATGGCAGGAATTCGAAGGCAGTGGGGCGCGGGAAAGGAGGCCAGAAATTGCTTATGCGACATCCACACAACCACGTCCACATCCACGTCCTTAGCTTAGCTGCTCCTGCCATTCTCATCGCCTGCAGTATTAGTTATGGCAGACCGGCCAACGCAAAGACGGCCCCTTGCTGGACGCATTAGCCAAAGCCAGACTCCGACTCGGAGTTGGAGTCGTAGTCGGAGTCGGAGATGGAGTCCCTTGAGCCAAGACCGAGACCAGCGACCAGAGACCCGGGAACCGAGAACCGAGTACTGAGCACCGAGCACTGAGCACTGAGAACTGAAATATGTATTTGAAAGTTTTGTGTATGTGTTTATTCAAATGGTTTTTGGGGTTGGAGATTGGTCCAGGCGCACGGAGGGGGATTAGCAAATGTTCGTTAGCCGGACTGCGGTGCCCGTGCCCAGCCCCTGATAGTCACTTTTTCCGACAACTTGATCTGGACATGTTCTCAAGTTTTTGGGAAACACAACCGCGCTGGAATCTCGGCACTCCGTCGGTCTTTGGCACTGGCTGGGCCAGCGAATCAGCGAACCATTAACTTGACCATCAGATGCTGATGGCTCAAACCTTTCTGCATATTTTTTTATTTCATTTTTTACTCCTTTTTAGCGAGCACGCGAATTCCTTTTTGCGCCCTCGGTTTTTATTGAATTGCGCTGTGCATTTAGCTGCCTGTACACCTGTACCCGCACCTGTACTAGTTTATTTGTATATTTGCAGAAGGATATCAAACGATTCACTAGCCCAAGTGCAGGTGGCACCAGCTTAAGGTCCACTGGGCACAGAATTAAATTTTAGACTCGCCAAGGGGAAATGGAATTATTCACGCTTTTCATAATACGAGAAACGAGGAGAGCACTCTAGTGTGTTTTAAAGATCTCTCAGGATATATATCTAATAACTAACTCTTTATTTATACAATACAAATGGGTTTCCCCTTCGTTACATCTCCATGTAGTAAGTGCTACACTTTAAAAACTGACCTCCTTCTGGCCAAAATTGTTTGTTTTATTTGAATGGCATAAGTGTGCATAAGCGATATCCTTCGGGTGGTTCAGGTCAGGCAGGGAGTGTTATCACTCGGTCAAAGGGTCCCTTCTTCTTTTTTTAAAGCCAAAACAGCAACAGATATCTGTTTGTATTCACCCATTCAAATTTTTATTCATGAACTTTTATTATTTCTGCTCTGGCTCATGAGCTGGCTGCTGACTGCCGGGAATCCCCGTCGGATGGCAAGGACTCTATGGTGCTAAAGCTTTTTTATGTTTGTGTTTGTACATATATATATACTTTTTTTTTCTTGTGCTCTTTCCATTTCGTTTCTCTACTTCTTCCTATGTCAACGGTGCAAGTGCTGATGCGGTCCTTTTTATTTTGTGCCCCACTCAAAGTTACAACTTAACTGTTATTTTATTACAACATTTAATAAAAATCAACAAGTGCATGAGTCGGCGAGAAAAGGAGTTGGAGTTGTAGTTGGAGCTGGAGCTGGCGCTGGATCCTGGAGCTTCTCGTGCTCCTTGCTCGCCTCCTTGTCCATGCCCTGCACTCGCCGAACAAATGGAGCGTGATTTTGTGGCTCCATGAGGTTTATATTAAGTGTCGGTATTAAAATAAAAATGCTTGTTATTTGTCTTGGCCTTTTTATTTAGTTGGAGTCTGCCTTGCTACACTTGCTGCTCTTTTTTTTTTTTTTGTTTTGCATTATTGCCCTTCCTGAAAGATAGCCCTCGCTTGGGCAAGTTTATATAGATACATCAGCTGCGCGGAGCGTGAAGGAGTCGAGTCTGGGAAGCACGGGAGCGCCAGCGGCAAATCAAGCGTGGCCTAATTACCCTACGGCCTCAGGAAGCGACAGAATATCGGGTTTCGATTAAAGCCAGCATGTCTCTAAATTGTGTTGCTTAATTTGGCGCCGCTGACCGTAACGGTACCTCCTGAATCCACGGGCACCCTGTCTGCATTATCCCGTCGCCTGAGATGTCCTTCGTAGGTATTTAATTACGAGACGGGGAGCCACCGTCGCCGCCGCCGCTGTTGCGCGACTCAAGATTGGCCAAAATGAGTGGCGAAAATCCCCAGGAACTATTCATAAAATGAACTTAACCTGGCCCAAAAAAAAAGAAGGTAACGGAAAATTAAGGGAATTTACGAGATGCGAGGAAAGGAAGGAAATGTATATGGCAGAGAAAGGGAAAAAGAATTAAGGCGATTTAAGGGAAAAGAAGAAATATAAATAAGAAAATAGCTTGAAGAAATAAATAAAGAAATATTTCTTGTGGTTACAATGTATGCATTTTTGTTTTTTAATTTAATTCTTAATTATAATTATCAAATCTAAGGATCAAGGAGAAAAAGTTTACTATAGCTTGAAGAAATTAACGAATAAATATTTGTTGTATATAAATGTTATGTTATTTTTATGTTATTATGTTGTTATTTTGCTTGTTTTTTTTCTTTGTAATTTCAATATGAGGTAAACCTTAATATCTTTAAATGATTATTGTTATTTTTAAAAGACACAGCTTGCTATTATCTTACATTACATTACCTTAGCTAAAGAATAAAAATATTTTACCTAAGAAAAGGACTAAAAGTTTAAGTTAGATATATTCATAAATACTATAAAATGAAAAATAATGTTAAAACGCATTGATTTTTGTTTCCATAAATATTTTTCGGTAATAAACAATGCAAAACAATAAATAAAGTATTAATTGTATTGTATTGTATTGTATTGTGGTATTAATTAATTAATTCATTATTAATTGAGTCACAAATACAAGCTGTTTAATAAGGAAACAAAGAAAGAAAAAACCAACTAAGGTTGAAAGAAAATTAAATGAAGATTAAATGTATTTGTTAAATATTTTTAGGCAAATATTTATTGGATTATAATTACAAAAAAAATTACTAATAGAAATATTCAGTAATCAAGTACATCTTTACCTAATTTAAATTAATTTTATTTAATTTTTATAGGCTCATTTTATAGAATATAAATATAGAAATAAGTTCCATCACCTTTATGGATACTTAGCTTTGTTTTAAATAAGACTCCGCACTTCTCTTGTACCTAGTGAAAATGTTTGAGTTCTGTTAAACAGAAAAGGTAATATTTTTACAAAAAACCCAACTTGTAAGTTACATTTCTTCAGCACTGTTAGCTGTAAGCTGCAAATTGTAATCATAAATAAACCGAGGAAACTACACAAGAATAGTTATTAAAGGGAATTCCAACTCTACTCTCCCTGCAGTCTCCGAATAATTACATCAGAAAAGTAACTTTGATGCTCACATAACTTGGACATTGCATCGGGGCTTGTGATAGAAAGGACCTGCAGGATATAGACACGAGTCAGCTTCTTTATATCTGATTACTTTGATGAGTTGCAAAAGAAATGTAGTGAAGCCCTTCAGGTAATTGCATTATCCTTCAATAGAAAGGTTTGCCCTGGCATTTACACTCCTTGACTTTCACTAGCTTTTCTTTCGGCGACTTTCACTAGTTTTTCTTTCTTTCTGGGGGAAAATGGCCTTGGGAAAGTTTCTTTCGCCAAAGTTGAGCACAGGAATTCGCATTAAATAAAGCAAGGGCATAACAAATTTTGCTCCTTAAGTAGTCTGACACTGACCTAACCTAATGTCTTTCATGTTCAGCAGCAACCGAATAAAAACTCCGAATGTGTGGCCCAGTAGTATCCTTGCACACAATCAAAGATACACAAACACATGGCTTCCATCACATGCCCATTTATACATAAGTATGTGTTTGCCACAAAAAAAAAAGAATAAAATAAAGCATTACACATACTTATGTGCAAAGAGTTGGACCGAACGCATATACATATATCTCTATCTCTCAGAAACGAACTGGGAGCAATGTCTGGGTGAAGGGCACACGGGCACAATGGCACCAACTGTCTGCCAAGATCCTCTCCAAGTTGGCAAATATTACGGCCGTAAACGTGCATGCATTAATGGGGATTCTGTATCAAATAATCGGAAAAAATCCCACTAAGTATGCAAACCCATCATCGGTATCTGTGTGTGTGTGTGTGTGTGTGGGAAGCAACAGATACAGATACAGATATATGTAGGAGGTCCCTTTTTTTTCTCCCCCTCAGCACGGGGACTGGAGGGTTCGGGGCAGAACGTTTAGAACTGTGTTTGGAACTTCTGAATTGAATATAAAAACAAATATAAAAGTTTGATGCCCTGCTCCAGACACACACACACAAATACACACATCCTGCTTGCCGGCCGGCAGGACGAATACATATGTACATGTTCTTCGACTGGCATTGAGTCACCTAAATGGATATTGCCCGGCTTGGCTTCGTCTAGCCCAGATCCAGTGTCTGGCATTGAGCAGACTGGAGCAACTACGACTGGAGCAGAGGCACCGCTCCGCAACCCGACGATGACATGGAATATATATTTTTATATAGACAACGTCTGCTTGAACAAAAAAAAAAAAAAAGTGCAAACAAACAAAACCGAAGAAGGAAGAAAAAATAAGGAGCACACACTCACACACTCACACTGGAGCACGGGAGGAGTTGAAAAAAAATTGGTTTTATGATTCAAGGACATGAATCACATTATTTTTCCAGCAGAGCAGAGCAGCTTTCAGCTGGAACTGGGAACTGGGAGCTGGTAGCTGGTAGCTTGAATCTCTCGGAGCCCACATAGACAGTGGGAGTAGGTTACAGAAAAGGTGGCGCTCCTCTGGTCCACTCCAGTCTGTCCCACTTCTTGGCCAGACGCAGACATCCTCCTGCGGTCGGATCGGCCACTGTTCTCTCTTTCGGCTCTTCGCTGTGAAAGCAATAATTTAAATCCAACATTTTTATTGCTGCACATGCACACACAAACAGTAAGCATATGTGTAGGTAGGTAGGAAGGTCCTTCCCCCCTCGCCCCCCTCGCTCAATGGGGCTTTTTATGTACTGCTAGTTGGCCGTCTAAGTGTATAAGTGTAAGCAAGAGCACACACACATAAAATGAAAAATGAAAAATGAAAGAAAAAAAAAACTTTCGATTTCGTTCAATTGTACTTTGAACCCGACAAATAAAATAAAAAAAAAAATGGAAAACATTGTGGAATTGGCAAAAGAGTGAAAACTTGAAAAGAAAACGCTTTCATTTTTATCCCAATGCTTATAATTCTTTACTATGTCCTCGTGTTCATGTCTCTGTGGTTTTGGCTTTGGCTTTTTTAAAGAAACTAAAGCCTCTATTGGAAGTGTAACTAAATTAGTTCGGGGCATAATTCACTTAGTAGTCCTGAGGCGCTTTAAGTAATTGCTTTGATGTGCCGGCTTTTGTGTCTAATTGTTTTCAGGGTGTTTAATATTTGCATACGTTATCATAAAGTACTTGGGGGTTTCCCTTAACGCTTTGTGTTTTTTTTTTTAAATATTTTTAAAATGATTTTGTTAATTTAAAAGGAATGATAGGGAATTGTTTGTCTTTTAATAAATGTCACAATCCTTTTAAATTATATTTAAATATTTAACCCTTTGCTTTCCTTCTTTAAAATATACTTTGTGGGAGTAATTTAATACCGATGTTTAGCTAAGGGGTTCTTAAATATAAGAGTGTATGAAAAATTATTAAAAACCTGCATTTTTGAAAGTAAATAATATAATTATATTTGATTTAACATGCTTTGCTTTTCCTGCCATCATTTTCTCTAACTTATTTTCCTTAAGATGTTAATATTTGCATTAATTATAAAAAAAATACATGAGAGGTTCTCTTAACTCTTTAATTGCTTGATTTTTTCATTTATTTTTAATATAATTTTAATTGATTAAAAGCAATGAAAGGTAGTTGCTTGTATAT
>JAEIIG010008251.1:0-106101 GCA_018904695.1 Drosophila parvula | reverse complement strand
TTCGCAATCAGGAGTTTTCCCAGTACAAATTTATCAAATGCATGATTTCATGTACCAGGCTCTCAGAATGCAGCAGGCGGTCGTATTCGGCTCTCTTGGGCCTGCCGCTGCAATTGTTGTGTCCATTTTCGTTGTATGAAATGGCAAGTGATAGCCTTGTTCTATGGTCCAGTAAAATGAATGCTACTTTGCTTCGATGTGCATCTTCCATTGGCAGGAAGTGTTTTTTTAATATTTTTATTATGAAAACAAATGGCAAAATGTAATGTTAGTAGATAAATGCTTACGACACGTATTTAGTTTACTGTTTACATAGTTGGTTATTGCTGGAGGCCTCGGTGGAGCGCCCCCGTTGAATCCCTGGCAAACGGAATGCAATTGTTACACCTTCCACTTGCCCGTTCGTGATCACATGGCGACTATATTTGCATTTACATAGGATGTACCGGCATAGGATGTATTATCCTCACAACATCTGGCTCTATATTTATATTTATACACACCAAGTACGTACACACACAGTTTTAATTGTTAGTTAGATCTTTCTTCAAAGTGACTCGTTTGCGCTGGTTGGTTTTTTTGATTTGATTTGCACTAGCTACCCGTCCCTCCTCTCTCTCAGAAAATATATATATTAATAATTCTATCATTCGATTAAGGTATTTACAATTTGTTGCTCTATTTTGAATTCGAGTCAGTTACCTTCTTCTCAGTCGTCGTTAGTCAGTATCTCTCAGTTGGCTTGGTCCCCATCCCCTACCCTCTAAATCCCCTTCCCTGCTCAGTGCTCGATGGTCCATCGCTGGGACTCGCTGTGGGGATCGCAGGGCGCCACCTGGGCATCGTCCAGGCTCTTCAAGCCTTTGTGGTCGAGGCACATGCCCGTGTTGCTATGTATGAGATGCTGGCTCTCGTACTTCCACTGCTCGTTGAACTCATCGTTCTCCATGCAGGGCACCATCACCACCCGGTACGGTGGCGACTCGCTGCGCTGGACAGTCGCGCAGCTAAGCTCGTTCCGCAGCACCTGCGAGTCGGTGAACGAGAAGAGCTGTGATTTCTGCAGCACCTTACCACAGGGATATAGTCCCGCATTATAGGGCTTCTCGTTGTTCTGCAGGAGATCGTCCAGGCAGATGTTGGAGCTGACGGCATGGACCTTGCCCCAGGCCTGCACGTCCTGGTTGGGCACAAACTTCTCCGGATAGATGTTCTTCAGGTACCACTCGAAGCTCTTGCAACGCAGCTTCTTGCGCAGCATCACGCGGTGCGTGACATCGCCGATGTCCGCATGGAACTTCAAATCAGGCCGGTTCAGGAAGAAGATATTGATGTACGCATCCATCCACACCAACGCCATGCGGGCGGTGTTGATGCCGTGTGTGTCGCGATCGTTGGGGAATCTGTAAAGGGATTTTAAATGAGCAAATTAGGTATGCAGCATTAACACCGCTATTCCGACACTAAATAAACATTTAAGCGAAGTTCGTAAAGTTTACGACCCAATAAATATTCAATTTGATCGTAAATCGCAACTATGCTTGGAATTTTGATTGATGGCTAGCTTACTTGTAGGGATGGAAGTCCCTGAAGATGTGTCCCACTCGCGAGCAGGGTATTGTCTCAATGGTGCCGCCACACTGCCAGATGCGGAAGGACATCTCTAGATTCTCGCCGCCCCAGCCGTCCATTTGCTCATCGTAGCTGCCCACCTCCCAGAAGTAGCGTCTGTCCATGGCGAACAGGCCACCGGCCATGGTGGGGCTATAGGCCGGGCAGATCTCCCGCTCCTGCTTGCATTCGCGACGCTGACGCTGCTTTTCGCGCTCGGGCAGATTGATCCAGTCGAAGTGGCCGTTCCACTGAAAGCCGCCCACCTGGAATGACTTATAGCCATTGGTGCTGTACTGGAAGTCATTGGCATCGATCACATCGATGATGGGCACCAGGACACTGGTGCGCGACTCCTTGATCCGTTGCAGGAGCGGCTCGCACCAGCCAATATTGCCCTCACAGTGAGCGTCCAGGAATATGAGTACATCCCCCGTGGCTATGCGAGCTCCAGCCAAACGGGCTCGAATCAGGCCCAATCTAAAGACGGAGAGAGGAGAGCAAAAAACTTTCTTTAGCCAGGCGAAGGGCAAAACAAAAGAAAACACAGATTTATTGGGTCAGTCGAAGACCTTCGATAGCTGCAAGCACGATTAACACTATCCTACATGGATCCGCTGGTGTCAAGCCACCTTTAGCGTCGGCCCAGACCTCGTGCTGCCGAGTGTAAGTCGTCTTTTGAGAGTTACAAAAACCCAAGAGCTTCACACACATAACTACGTACGTAACTTGACGAACTGGTTTTCTCCACATTTAAGTTTTTGGTTATTTGAGCATTTGTCGGTTCTGGCCAAAAAGAAGATGAGTCTTTTGCGGCCGAGTCTGACATGGCAAACAAGTTATTCAAATGAGTTCAGGCCGCCACCGATTTGATTAGCTGAATTGCCGCCTGAACTTTTCCTAGCTGTAGAAGTGGGCTATCTTCTGGATGTTTTATGGTTAGTTATTTTAAGATTTACCTACTTCGGGATTTGGCAAAAAAAAAAAATTATAAATGAAAGTGAAGGATTTCAGCAATTTTGACGCTTATTTCTATCTTTAATATCCAAAGATATATGTATCTAATTATAATCTTCTCTAGCCTGCAGTAGAGCGATACAATCTTGAGACAGAATTCTGGTTTAAAAGCTTATCACATGAGAAATTTGAATATGCCAAAGGTCATTTGGGTAGTTTTTATTAATTATTAGGAATTTATGTTGATTTCTTTATTAAAATAGCTGTATGTATTACTAGAAGCTAATAAACAAAGTTTATTTTCAATTTAAGTACCAAGAATTACGTTTAAATTTATAACAAAAAATCTAAATAAAAGAAAACGTGGTCTTTTATGTATGTAGCAACCTCTAAAAACGGTTTTTTCCGGGGATTCCCACTCACCTATTTTTGAGCCGCAGCACCGTCACCTTGCCAGGCGGCGTCCGCGTGCGCACATA
The DNA here is from genome assembly GCA_018904695.1 of Drosophila parvula. NCBI lineage: Eukaryota > Metazoa > Arthropoda > Insecta > Diptera > Drosophilidae > Drosophila > Drosophila parvula. The sequence continues at coordinate 103,054 of JAEIIG010008251.1, read as the reverse complement.
GTAATCCAGCTTGCCGCCCAACTCCGGATTATCGCTGCCATCGTCCACCAGAATGATCTCCTTCAAGGCCTTCTCGTTGCAGGTACTCAGCGTGCTGTGCACCGTCCGCAGCAGCACCGAATACGGTTCATTGAAAAAGATTATAATCACACTGGCGCTGGGCAGGGATCCGTCATCGTACTTCTCTGCGGCACACAGCGGATTCCTGTGGTCGCCGACACTTCGATTGTACAATAGCTGCTCGCTGAGCTCCTCATTCAGGGCGATCTTCTTGTAGATGGCATCGCCGCGCTCCTTGGCTGCGCCGGATAGGCGCACTGCCACGCCCTGTTCGCCCAGGCCCACGCGTTGCTTCTGCAGATCCAGCTGAATGCTCTGCTCGTACGGCGACTGGGTGGCGGGACGGGCAATCTCATTTTCGCTATCGCGGTCTTCGATATAGCTGTCGCGACCATGGCCCCGGAGGGCGGCCGCACGGGCAGGTGATGGTGGCTCATCGGCGGGACTGTTCTGCTGCACCTTGCTGTACAGGATGAAGCAGAGGGCGACCAGGATGAAGATGATTAGCTTGCCGTAGAAAGAACGGAACCGAGGCAACATCCTGGCGGCTGTGTGTGGAAACTTCTGCTGGCGGTGAAGGTGGTTTCGGTTGCTGAGGTAGCACTGTCACTCTCTCGCAGACGTGGCTCTGCTCACTGCCTGCCTGGGATCGGATCGTGTGCGTCCGGCGATCTGCGCTACTGCTGCTTCATTTGTCACGGCGTCTCGTTGGCGAAAATACAAACATACGTCGTCGCGGTCGCCGTTCAATTCCAGTTTATTCTTTCTTACGAGCGCCGCGCACCGCCGCTTTGTGGAGTGGCCTAAACTAGACTAAAATGGTGAGGGAAATATTAATTCTAAGCGCGACCCATCCCCTCGCCGTCCCAGTACGCTCGGCCGAAATAACAACAACAGCGACGGCAGAAACAACAACAATAAAAAACGAAAAATGTTTTTGTTGCAACGCTGTTGCTTCTCAAAGTGTGACCGAATCCACTTAGGTAACTAATCTTTGCGGAAAACGGTCATACTTGGAAACATTATTGCTGAGTCTGTGTTGCAGGTCAGCTGATTTTGTTGCTAGCCAGCGTTGCCAACTGTGATGCAGTGCTGTTAGTGTTGGAAAGCGGGTGTTGCATTATGGCGGGAGTTTTAAAATGTTGATATTTGTGATAAGGCAGCTATGGACAATTAATAAATAATGTGGCTTGTAATTTAGGAACAGCATAAAGTGTGTATTAATATGAACAAATGAAGTTACTTCCACTTAATATGTTCTAAATGTTTTCAAAAGATATTTTAATAAATTAAATCTATTAAATGCCAATTTTCTAAAAATTTATAGGCAATAAATAAAAATAAATTCTGTTAATAGATTCAATACTTATAATACTGCTAAGAAATAAATTATCAATAGAAAATAAAGAAAGGTAATCCTTTTCAATAGTTAATTTTCTGTCAATTAATTATATTATACGTTAAACTCAATTTTATACATAACTATAGACTTTAAATTGGTAGGAAATATTATTAACTGTGGCTATTTTCAATGACTCTTATAACCGATTATTTCATTTAATCTTAAATCAGTTTGCACTTCATAAAGTGCGTATTATTATTATTTTTATTGACTAATTGTTTGCCTGTAAATAAAGCAAACAAGTCACCAACAAGTCTCTCCCTTCCCTGCACACTCTGTGCCCTAGTTGAGGCCGCAATTACTTGAAAAAGCGGAAATTTAAATCAACGAGCTTCCTGTACTCGAGTGCCGTTGTGGGCCACGTTGAAAACGAAAGGGACTGGGAACAGGGGGACTGGAAACTGGAAGTGACCAACAGACTGACCAACTGACGGCCACTGCCGCGCACTTGACACTTTTGTTTGGCGGCACTTAATGCACAAATGGCATGTTCATTTCTTGTTAAAACGAAACAAATGGGTTTCCTATTAAGCCGACATGCAACCACATGTTGCCCGCCGATAGGTGAGTGCGGCCACTCCCCCCAGTCCCCCTCCCCGCCCAGTGTCTGCTGGTCAAATCTCATTTTAATTCTAATTGAGTTCGGTTCTCAGCGCAACTTTCATTTTGTAATTCTTCGGAATGATGCCAAGCAGTCTGTGCCCATTTCGCGGTCTCTGATTAATTTTGCTAATTAAGCTACGAATGACTGAGCTGCTGTTTCTTCTTCTTCTTATTGCTTGGTAGCATAATTAATACGTTACGTATACGCATCGGTGTCGCCGCAGAGAAGTCGCCACAGGCGCCCGATCAGCGGGCGGAGGCGGCAGCCACCACTCCAAATAGCATGGCTAGCAGCTAAATTAAAGTTCAAAGTGCTCCCGAGCCATGGTAATTGGAGTTTTGGAGTGGCGGCATTTGTGGGAAGCGACCGCTGGAGTCGCTAAGCCGCTGGAGCCGCCGCTGAAAGGTGGCAACTGTTTTGCCAATCTTCGCTAAAACTCCCTTAATGGCTCTGAGCGACAAAAACTAGGAAGGAAATAAATTACTTGGACGTCTGGCCGGGGTAGGATTGGGACCTGCTCGGCATGGGCCTTTGTTTTAGGTGCTGAGTTGAATAAAAAAAAAGAAGAAAAACAATCAACAAAAGAGGAGGAGGAGGAGACGAGATTTGGAATTTGGAATTTCATTTCGTGTGTGCGACCTCAAAATACGGGTTTAGTAAAATGCAACAGCGACGGCGGCGTCGGCGAATCCGGCATTGAAACAGATTAGTTTCTTTGGTCGAAAAAATTAACACCTCTTAAATTTGAACAAAATTTGAAATACTCTTTTATTATGGCCACCGAAAATTATGCATTTTCAGCACATTTTGTGAAATTGTTAATGGCCTGAGGTCGAATTAGTTGGCTCTTAAGTTTTGTGAGCCGCAACCGGATTGAGCCCCCAAAAGAGCCCCCAAAATCACAGAGAGGTAAGTACTACGTTTTGTGTAAATAGCAGAAGTGCTCGATAAATAATTGTACAAAATTACTCTATTCAATAACGAAGCCGAAATCTGAAGCCCCCAACGAGGTCTCATTAATACGCGTACCGCATTGGGGGGGAAAAAAGGGGCTAAAAACAACTGAAAAAACAGTTTAACTGCCGGCAGACATTGTTCCACATGTGGTTAAGGTGGCCGCCGTAATGACTCTGGCCACAGAAATCTATTAAATCTAAATGACCCTGAAGATCACACACATATAGGCAGCCCAGAGATGGACGACTAACGATCCATCAATGGGAATGGGCAGTCAGCGGCTTCGGATAATAACAGAATGGGATTTTGGTGGATTGCAATTGAAAAATGACCGCCATAGATTTTTACGGATTACGGATTATGGATTATGGATTACCGACGACTGTCTGCCACTTTCGTTTCGCTCCGACAGACTTTTGCAAATGTCAAGAGGTTGAGCAATTTCGATGATTGCGTTGGGCTAGCCCGAGGATGAGCACAGGTCAGATTCGATCCATCTGATCAGAGCTGGAGCAACTTCCCATGACAAATTGATCAACCGGGGGAAGCGTAATGATGTGCCACATTATCATACATTTTCGAGCGTGATTTATGATCGATTTAAAGGGGAACTCCGCTTACAACTAAATCGAAAGTGAAAGATTTCACGATGCCTTGACAATGCCCTGCCATTGTCTTCTCACCCACTAAAGCGCCTTGGGGGTTGGTTCGGTTTATTACCCAATACCAAGTGCCCAATGCCAGTCCCAGTTTTCAGACACAATTCCGATTCCATTGCCCCAGGTCCATGGCACCAATCAGCACGCGTCAAAAGTGGCGCCAAAGTGACGAACCAAATTATGATTTTCGATTTGCTTCGAATATATTATATTATACTCGTATGTATGCAGGGGGCAGGGGCAAAAGAGATCGAATTATGGCCGCTTTATGGCGGTAGCCAGGTCCGAGTTTTGCATAATCCCCGGTTCCGATTGAAACACCCGCATTGTGGTCCGTTTATGGTCATATTTATGTAACAGCCAATCATGCGAGTTGTCATCAAATATTTTTGCCCAGGTCGACTCATCATCTCACGGAATGCACATCGGAGTCCGGTGGGTTTGCACAACCGCAGCGCATAGATAGCATCCGATTGTCTGTTAAAACCACATCAAAATCAATATCGCGTATCGATCAACATCCAAAATCGAGCATTGTCTCAATGTTCGCAACCTCCGATGTGATGAGTCGAAGCCATTTGAATAGCGGGGCCAACAATGACCACCGCGTCTCCATATCCGCTATCATTTATTGTGCGGAGGCGGCTAATCCCAATTCAACATTTCTTTGTTTGGTTTATGGCTTTTGTCGAAGGCTGAGCAGAATGGATTTAGCCATGCTAGCGAAACTCTTTCGCTATTAATTTAATTCAGCAAAAAATTATGAAAATGAAAAGTTTACAATATTAATTTCTAGACCATCGCTTGAATCGCCTCCACCAGGCCAGCTCCAGGACAAAGCAGCCACAGCTGAGTCCCAGTGCCCCGAAATACATGCCGAATATCCAGGACAGATCATCTAGGTCTATGGAATCACTCACGGGAGGAGCACTGAAATCCTCCAGTGGCGTCAGGCCCAGCATTACCATATCGAAGAAGCTCCGATCGAGCCAGAGCTGCTGGAGACCGAACTCCTTCTGCCGCAGCAGGTGCTCCTCGAAGAGATGACGGTAGGGCAGGTGACGTCTCACGGGAAAGCTCAGGAAGTTGAAGCGGCTGAGACAGAAGGCGTCGGTGTAGTAGAAAACGGGATAGCTAAAGATTTTCTGCTGCTCGTGGTAGGTGCTCCATCGGAGGTCGGTCACCGGAAAGATGTAGTTGCTGTTAAAGGTCTCCCGCAAATGCATAAACTGGCGATAATCATCGAACACCTTCAGCTGCTCGGGGCTCACCTGCTGCAGCCTGCGATTGTCCGCAAAGCCCAGAATATCCATCTCGCCCAGGCTGATAGCTACAGTGTATCTGGAGTTATGCAAATCCTCGAAGGATCTCATTTTCGGCTTCGGAGGCGGAGTGGCCAGAAAGGCTTCCAAGTAGGCCACGTACATGGTGGTGGTCATGAGGCTGGCGAAGCACAGCAGGAAGCAGATAAGCTTTAGCTTCTTGGTGGACTGCATGGGAAAGGGAAAGGGCTGACCCAACAATCCCCTCAAACACCTGTCGTTCAGCAGGACGCGAGCTAAGCTAAGGCCTCGCCAGGACATCTGCTGGCCATAGATGAAGAGCAGAGAGAAACTGCAGAAGATCACGAAGATCAGGGCCAGGACATCGGAATCCACAATGTAGGTATAGATCTCATGATAGGGCAACAAGTCCGGCAGCGGAACCATGAAGCAATAGGAGCACATCAAGTAGGGATACGTTTGGGTGTCCAAGTTCCACTTCGCCCAGGTGGAATCCACGGACATCCCAATATCAAGGAGGTCCTCCCCAGTCCATTTTGTGATATTCGTAAAGAAAACTCTCTTTCCGTGAGGAATCACGTCCAATTGCCAAGTCATAGTGGCGTTAACCTTCTCGACGAAGCTGTTCAGGACATTGGCCACATAGCCAATGAACTTCTCCTCTCCGGTTTTTGGATCCCGGTAAGCCATGGACCGTGGCGCCAATTTGTCGGTAAGCGTTCTGATTGCAGCTCCATGCATGTTTCCAAATTGTTCTATGAAGATCGGTCTGCCATCGAAGAGATTAAGCTCTTCGTAGTTCCTTTCTTTCTGAAAGCAGCGACAGGCGTACACAATTCCCGACTGATCAAAGTCTTTCCTCACAACGGCTACATTATATTGCTCCCTCTGTGCATAGTAATCGCACACAGACTCGATGTGTATACCTCTCTGCAGGTAGATTAGTCTTCTGTTTACCTGAAGCTTCATCAGCGTGCGATAGTTCTCCTCCCTTTCCGCTGGAAAGTCACAGGACACAATCAGTGTTAAACTGCTGAAGTTCCAGTCGAAGGAGGTGCTATTCAGGGATACCAGCACGATGGGGATCTCCAAGCGCCTGGAGAGGTTATGGAATAAGCATTCCTCTCCATAGACTAGGAGCGTGTCATAGTATTCCTCCTGATGCACTTTCCGGAGCAGGCTTAGCACTTGTTCTCCCACGCCCGGGTCACTCTCAATGACTGCATGCCGGTACAACTGGGCTCTTGAGTATCCGAGGTACAGGAGCAGGACAATTCTCCAAGCCAAAGCCATCACTAACTGTTGACAATCTCGTGTGGCCACACATTTTGTTCTCTTTTACCGGTGGCGACCTTCCATGCATCGGGGTTGTTGGCATGCACTTTGCATGTTCCTCGCTTTGTGTTAACACGGCTGAAAGAGTCAGGCCACAACCAATGATTTAGCAATTAGTGGCTTTATTAAAAATTCATAGATTTCAAGGGGATACTACTTTGTATTTACACCCTAGCTCCGCGCCATCGACTCCACTTCCCTACTCCCAATTCCAGCAGAAAGCACACAATGCTCATGACCATGGCGCCCAAGTAGAACTGCAATATCCGTGAGACATCCTCCATAACTATGCTTTCATCGTAGGCCTTGGGATGACTCAGATCCTCTAGGGGTATTATGCCCAGTCTAACCATATCGAAGAAACTGTGGGCCCTCCAGTAGCCAACCAATCCGAATTCGTTCTGGTGCAGAATGTGATCTTCGAAGAGATGGCGATAGGGAAGGTATCGCCGCAGGGGAACGAACATGAAGAGCAGCCGGGAGAAGCACAGGTCGTTTGATAAGTAGATGATGGGCTTCTTGAAAATCTTCTGCTGCTCCGCATAAGAACTCCATCGATCACCTGTCACTATATAAATGTAATTAAGATTAAAACTGTCACGAAGCCTAATGTACTCTTTCCAATCATCAAAGACTAAAAAGTCTTCTTGGTTCATATCAAGAAACTGCAAGTTATTGCCCTCTTTCAGTGTATTCACTTCGAATGTTGTGATTGCAATCTTTTTGTGCAACTTGCCGAGATCGCGGAAGGAGCGAATATATGGTTCAAAAGGTGGATCCGTGAAGAAGGACTGTAGGTAGGCATCATACATGGTGGTCATCAATACGCTGGCGAAGCCCAGTATGATAAAGATCAGCTTCAGGTGTTTGTTTGGATAGAGGGGAAACGGAAACGATTGTCCCAAGAGGCCACGCAGACTCACATCATTCAGCAAGACGTTGGCCAGGCTGAGGTCCTGCCACGACCTGTTCCGACCATATATAAGAAGCAACGACAGAATGCAGAACAGCACGAGGATAATGCCCAGGACCAGAGGATCCACTATCATCTCGTAAATCTCATTGTAGGGCAACTTAGCTGGGACCTGGAGCATGAGACAGTAACTTGTCAACAAGATTGGGTAACTGGCCGTGTCAAGGGAAGTTTCGCTCAAAGATGACTTAAAAGAAATTCCAATGTCCAGCTGGTCGGCGTTAATCCTCATCAGTATATCATTCATGCTGGTCTTGCTATTTAGGAGCTCTAATTCCAAGGTGGCATTCACCTTTTGGGCAAAGTTGCTGATCACATTGGCCACATAACCGATTATCTTTGTCTCACCGGTGTTTTTGTCCACATAAGCCATGGATCGAGGCGCTAATAAATCTGTCATTGCTTTGATAGGTTTTCTGTGCATATTTTTGAACGTTTCAATATAGATTGACCTAGTTTCTGTTGCGCTTATTTCTTCCAATTTGGAGTCTTGAAAGGAGCGACAGGCGTAGATGACTGGCGACTCATCGAAGTCTTCCCTCACCATGGCTATATTATATTGCTCCTTTAGAGAATAGCTAGCGCACACTGACTCTGCTTGGATATCCGTTCGAATAAAGATCAGGCGTCTGTTTCTTTGGAGCTTTATAAGCGTACGCGTCGTCTCCTCCTTCTCGGCATCAGGATGGCAGCAAAGAATCATGGTGAGAGTGCCAAAGTCCCAATCAAAGTGAGTGCTACCAAAGGATACCAGCACTGTGGATACCTCCAAGCGTCTGGATACGGAATGGAAAACACAATTCTCTCCATAGATAAGCAGGGTGTCGAAGAACTCATTCTGACGCAGTTCCAGGAGAAGCTGCAGCAAATTATCTTCTAGGTTGGGTTCAGTTCGATTGGAGATACCTGGGATCTGGGCTCCCGTCCATCCAAGGTAGAGGAGCAGGACGACCAACCAAGTCATGGTCTCCCTTAAACTGTTCGTAAGCTGGTCTGTCCATTCGTTTTTGTACATCGATTTCTTAAAATGAAAAGCTTACATGTTTAACCCACATAAAGCTGTGTTAAAATTGTTGTAAATGCTAAAAATGTCTAAACGCTGTTTGAGATTTGAGCAACATGTACCGTGAAAAATGTTGTGCGGTTTTAAAATGACTTTCAAAACCTTGGTATGGAAATTATTTGCGGCTGGCATGCGCTTTTCATGTTCGGCCCTAGTGTAAACATCATTTTCAACAGCGAAGAAAGGACAGAGAAGAAACCGGATGTTTCCAGATATTAAAATAATGTTTATGTTTAAAATGTATCTCCTAAATGGATAGCCTTACCAACCAATCTGTCATTTTATAAAATAAAACATTTAAGAATCCATTTTGTTTACATTAAAGAATTTTAGGTACTATTTGTATCTTTATTACTTGGATGATGAATAACAATTTATATTGAAAACAGCAATAAGTGGTCCCTTCATGGGGTGTTCCTGCGGTTCTTCCATAGTTTTTCTATGCTTCTTTTAAGACATTTGCCTACTTTTTCCCGCCGTGTGCTAAGAACCTCCAGCAAAAAGCAAGTAATACTGAGCCCCATTGCCGCCAAGTAGAGTTGTAGAACCCAGAAGACGTCCTGAAGAATTATGCTTGAGTGGAAAGCATTTGGCGGACTCAGGTCCTCCAGGGGCGTTAGGCCCAGTCTCACCATATCGAAGAAGCTGTGGGCCATCCAGTAGCGGACCAATCCAAATTCGTTCTGACGCAGAATGTGATCTTCGAAGAGATGGCGATAGGGAAGGTATCGTCGCAGAGGTATGGCCACATGTGTCACGTGGGAGATACAGAGGTCTTTCGAAAGGTAGAAGATGGGCTTCTTGAAGATCTTTTGCTGCTCCTCGAATGCTTTCCAACGATCTCCCGTCACTAAATAACTATAACTTTGATTAAGGCTGTCGCGGAGCTGTATGTATTCCTTCCAATCCTCTATGATGACCAAGTCATTTTCGTTGATCTCTTTAAATCTTAGGTTATTGGACCATCGCATTTCATCCACCTCAAGCCTGCTCATGGCCAGTTTTTTATTAAATTTCGTAAAATCCTGGAACGAGCGAATGGGAGGCTCGGTGGGCGGATTCGTTAAGTAGGACTGCAGATAGGCCTCGTACATGGTGTTCAGCATGACGCTGGCGAAGCACAGAATGATAAGGATCAGCCTCAGGTGCTTGCTGGCGTCGGAGGGAAAGGGAAATGATTGTCCCAACAGCCCGCGAAGGCTTACATCATTCAGCAGTATGTTGGCTAAGTTAAGGTCCTGCCAGGACATCTTCCGACTGTATATTAGCAGCACTGACAGAATGCAGAAGAGACAGAAGATTATGCTCAGAACGAAGGGATCCACTATCATCGCGTACACCTGACTGTACGGCAACTTAGCTGGAACTTGGATCATTACACAGAAGGGGGTTTGAACGTAGGGATAGCTGGCTGTGTCCAGGGCCTCTTTAGCCACATAGACCTCCAAGGTAATGCCCATGTCAAGTTGATCTGTCCTCACCCTCCACAAGATTTCTCGCAGACTAGAATTCTTTTGCAATGTATACACTTGTAAAGTGGCATTCACCCTTTGGACAAAGTTGGTTATCAAGTTGGCCACGTATCCCATTAACTTGGTCTTACCCGTTTGCTTGTCCACATAAGACATAGATCGAGGCGGTAATAAATCTATCATGGCACTGATAGGGTATCTGTGCATATTTTGAAAATTTTCAATATAAATAGGTCTAGTATCCCCTAGACTCACTTCATCGAAATGGGGCAATTGAAAGACACGACATGCGAAGATGACTTTCGACTTGCCAAAGTCTTCTCTCACAACGGCTGTGTTATAAATCTCATCTTGGTAATAGTCAAGGCACACTGCTTCTGGTTCGATATCCCCTTCTATGTAGATCAATCGTCTCTTTTTTTGCGTCTTTATAAAAGTACGATTGTTCCGTTCTGTCTCAGCATCATTGTCGCAACACAGGATCAGGGTGAGGCTGCTGAATTGCCAGTCAAAGCTGGTGCTACCAAGGGATACCAGCACTGTTGACACCTCCAAGCGCTTGGATAGGGAATGGAAAACGCAGTCCTTTCCGTAGATAAGCAGGGTATCGAAGAACTCCTCTTGACGCAGTTTGTGGAGAAGGCACAGCAAAGCATCTTCTAGGTCCTGTTCACTTCGATCAGAGATGCCTGGGAACTGGGCGCCGGCTTGTCCAAGACAAAGAAGTAGGATGACCAGCGGAGCCATAGTCCTTACCACACTAAGGGATTGCCTGAATGTGCATTCGTTTTTGTATCAAACTTTGACATGTTTGAAACTCATGAAGGCATTGTTTTTGAAAAGAAATCTAAACAATGTTCATGTTGTGTTAGCTATGGAAAACAGCTCAATTAAGTGTATCTATGTCTTTCCAAGCCTTGGACAATTACAAGCGCTTGGCATGCACTTTTCGTGTCACTCCTCTGGTTCTTTAGACAGGGAAATCTGCTAATTGCAGCAATGCCGTGAAAGATATATGAAAACTCGTTTAATAAGCTTGTATATGAATCAAGTGGGTATTTTATTAAGATTCTTTGTACTTCGTGAATTCCAAGAGCAAACTTTTAAGTACTTTCCAAGTTCCCACCCTCTACCCTTGCTAAGAACCTCCAGTGAAAAGCACACAATGCTGATTAGCATGGCCGCCAAATAGAGTTTCATTATCCAGGAGACATCATCCAAGAGTAAACTGGCCTCATACGACTTTGGCTTACTGAAGTCCTCTAGGGGTGTTAAGTCCAGTCTCACCATGTCAAAGAAACTCCGGCTCTTCCAGAAGCTCACCAAGCCGACCTCGTGCTGACGCACCATGTGTTCCTCAAAGAGGTGGCGGTAGGGCAGGTGTCGGCGCAACGGAATGTTCATGAAGACCAGTCGGGAGAAGCAAAGGTCTGTCGAGTAGTAGAAGAGCGGGTTCTTGAAGATCTTCTGCTGCTCTGCGTAGGTGGTCCAACGATCTTCTGTGACTAAATAGCCGTAACTTTGGTTGAACGCATTGCGCAGATCTAGGTACTCATGCCACTCGCTAAAGATTTTTAGGTTGTCCTTGCCTATTTTTTGAAAGGGCGTATTGTTGTACTTTGTGAGTTCATTCATCTTGAATGTGGTGATTGCAATCGTTTGTTGGAACTGCGCAATGTCCTCAAAGGAGCGGATGAAGGGCTCTGATGGTGGATGTGTAAAGAAGGACTGCAGATAGGCCTCATACATGGTGGTCAGCATGACGCTGGCAAAGCACAGTATGAGGAAGATTAGCCTCAGTTGCTTGCTTGGGTTGGACGGAAAGGGAAACGATTGGCCCAAGAGGCCGCGAAGGCTTATATCATTCAGCAGGACGTTGGCCAGGTTCAGTCCCTGCCAGGACATATTCTTACTGTATATTAGTAGCAATGATAGTACGCAGAACAATACCAAGAGTATACCGAGGACAAGGTGATCCACTATCATCGCATATACCAAGTTATAAGGCCACTTTGCTGGAATCGGTAGCATCAGACAGTAGGATGTAAGCACGAAGGGATAGCTCGCTGTGTCAAAGGTCGTTGCATGGACGGAGGCTTCTAAAGTCATGGCCATATCAATGTGATCTTCCTTTACCCTTCTTATGATATCCCTGAAGGTAACATTACCGCTCAGGCTTTGAACTTCCAAAGTAGCATTCAGTTTGCCGGCGAAGTTGTTGATCACATTGGCCACATATCCTATCATCTTGGTCTCACCGTTCCTTGGATTGCGATACACCATGGATCTGGGAGCCACTAGATCCGCCATTATTCTTATCGGTTGCCCATACATATCTTTAAAGTTCTCAATATAAATTGAGTTATTATCCAATAGATTCACTTCCCGGAAGGTGGGATCTTCAAAGCAGCGACAGGCATAGATGGCTTTTGACTGAACGAAGTCTTCCCTCACCATGGCTATATTATATTGCTCCTTCTTGGCATAGTAATCACACACAGACTTGAATGGAATATCCTCCAGCAAATAAATCAGACGCCTGTTTCTTTGTAGCTTCATGAGAGTGCGATAGGTCTCTTCTTTTTCGGCATCGGGACTACAACTTAGAATCAGGGTTAGGCTTCCAAAGTCCCAGTCGTAGTTGGTGCTACCGAGCGATACCAGCACTGTTGACACCTCCAAGCGTTGGGTAAGTGTATGGAAAACACAATCCTCTCCGTAGACAAGCAGGGTGTCGTAGAATTCTTCTTGGCGCAATCTCAGAAGAAGATGTAGCAAGCTCTCTTCCAAGTCTGGTTCGCTTCCATCGGAGATTTCGAGTAATTGGGCTCTTACCGGTCGAAGGCACAGGAGCAGGATGACCAAGCAGGCCATGGTCTCCTTCGAACTGTTGAACCGCATGCGTGTCATGTCCTTTTGTACCAGGCTTCTGTAATTGAAAAAGTTTACATGTTTAGTCACCGTTTAGAAATTTGGACTATGTGTTGGAATTTTCAGGTCGTGTCGTTATTGTAAAGCGGGTTTATTGAGTAGAGCTATGTCCTAGGTATGCATTTTTCGTGCTCCTCTCGGACAACTAATATTATGGGAAGGAAAGGAATTCTATCAAGGTCATGTAATAAATTAGGAGGGATTTATATTAGGATAAGTTCTATAACAAATCATTGGAAACCCCCTATTTGAAGAGTCGTTAAGATAACAAGGAAGATAAATAATTGAAGTAGAAAACTATTTATGTTAATTAAATTTCAAAATCTATGGGTTAACATCGTTTCAGAGTGATGTGAAATCATATTTGAATGGACTTTATTATTATCTTCTTAACCTTCGGCACCGCCAAAGTCGTTCCCATCGCTCCATGCAACCAGAGACCTCCAGGATGAAGCAGCAAATGCTTAGTCCCATGGCCGCCGAATATAATTTGAGTATCCAGGAGATGTCGTCCATCTTTAGGCTCTCCTCGGTCTGAGGCTTGTGACTGTAGTCCTCGATGGATGCTAGCCCCAGTTTGACCATGTCAAAGAAGCTCATGCTCTTCCAAAACTCCACCAAACCGAACTCATGCTGACTCATCATGTGGTCCTCCAAGAGATGGCGATGGGGCAGGAACTGTCTCACCGGGAGACTGAAGAACATCAGCTGGTTGAAGCACAGGTCCGAGAGGTAGAAGGCGGGCTCCGCAAAGAGCTCCTGCTGGGCCTCGTAACCACTCCACCTGTCCACGGACACCGGGAAGATAAAGCTGGTGTTGAAGGAGTCTCGCAGGACCAGATATTCCGCCCAGTCCTCGTAGATCAAGAGGTGATCCTCGCTTATTTCGCGAAAGTCGGTGTTATTAACGGACTTTATGATATTAACTTCTATTCGGCTGATGGCTAGCTTGAATGAGAAGTGCGCAATGTCTCGAAAGGAGCGAATGTACGGCTCGGATGGTGGCTGGGTAAAGAAAGACTGCAGGTAAGCCTCGTACATGGTGGTGATCATGACGCTGGCGAAGCACAGGACGAAGATAATCAGCTTTAGATGCTTGCTCGGATTGGGCGGAAAGGGAAAGGATTGTCCCAAAAGGCCCCTCAGGCTCTTGTCGTTCAGCAGAACATTGACCAAGGTCAGGTGCCGCCAGGAGAGGTTTTGCGTGTAGACGATCAAGATGGAGAACACACAAAACAGGACAAAGATAATGCTGAGCACCAGCGGATCCACAATCATGGAGTACACCTGGTTGTATGGCAGTTTGGCCGGCACTGGTATCATTAGGCAGTAGCCGGTGAGCACGTAGGGATACGTGATTATATCCATATTCTTAATCTGCAAGGAGCTGACCAGGGCGGTACCAATGTCCAGGATTTCCTCCTTAGCCCAGCGCAGGGTGTCAGCCACACTGGCCTTCTTCACCCCCAGCTCGGTAACGTCTAGGATCCGCAACCTGGCATTCACTTTCTGGACATAGTTGTTCACCACGTTGGCCAGGTAACCCATCATTCGGGTTTCGCCTGTCTTCTTGTCCCGATACACCATGGTTCGGGGTACGAGCATGTCCGGGACTGTCCTGATCTCGGCTCCTCGCATATTCCGGAAATTCTCAATGTATATTGATTGATCCGCAAAGAAGTGCACTTCCCGGTGGTTGGGCGTCTGAAAGAAGCGACACGCATAAATGATATCCGACAGATCAAAGTTAGACTTCACCATGGCCACGTTATGCTGCTCCTTCAGGGAGTACTGGCTGCAAACAGACTCGGCTGGGGTGTTATCCTGCAGGTTGAGCAGTCGCCTACTTCTTTGGAGTTTCATTAGGGTATCAGGATTCTCCTCTCTGTCCGCATTCAGTCCACAGGTCAGGATTAGAGTGGAGCTACTGTAGTTCCAGTCAAAGTCGGTGCTGCCCGAGGCCACCACAACTGTGGGAATAGCCAGGTGTCGCAGCAGTGAATGGAAAACACACTCCTCTCCGTACACCAACAGAGTGTTGAACTCCTCCTCCAGTCGAAGCCGCGCGAGAACTCGCAGCAACCTGTCCTCCAGCTCGAGTTGCTCTGCGGGAACAGAGACATTCATGGCACTCAACTGGCCAAAGCAGCCGAGGATAAGGACAAGCCTTCCCGAAGTCATGTCGCAACTGTTGACATTTTCCCTGTGCCAAGTCCTTTTATTGCCTTTATTTAATATTATTTATATATAAATGGTATGCGGATTGACATGCAATTCCCGTGCTTAATGTTTTTCTGTTTAACCCTTCACATGCATAGCAATTAGCGGCTGCACTCGTAAGTGTTTTGCTGACATTTATGTGGGATTTACTCGATGCCTTCTCCTCCTTCACCTCCTCCTCCTCCTGAGGGGCAAAAAACCAAAAGCCAAAGTCTGCTGGCCTTGTGCGTGAGATTGCCCCATTTGAATTTCCCGAAAGGCCTTTAACAACTTCCGCCGCAGCTCCAAATCGAACTCGGACTCGATCTTGGACTTCCAATGGCATGTTCGGCTTGCAGATGAGTGTGAGTAAGTCTCTTGAAAGCGATTGGACTCTTCCGAGACAGACAATTCGATTGCTGGAACGAAATTTTCCGGCAATTTGAGCCAAGTCAGGCTCATTGTATTCGATTTTGTGACTCGGACTCCGCATGGAAAGTGTAGAAACGCAAACATTTCATTTTATGCTCTTAATTGCAGTGCAAGTGGATTTCAATTATTCAAATGAGTCGCTTCCCTGGCATGCAGCTGCACTTCCGAGACTGCCCCATTCCCCCCCCTCAAACTGCTGTAAACTGGTCTAAGAGCCTTGCGTTAATGGCCAAAAATACGGAGTGATTTCGACTGAATTTCTTCTGCTTCTGCGTTGATATCGTGGCTTTATCTCTGGGCCTGCCTTTTGCCATTTTGCTCAGTGAAGAGCTGCTGCCGATGATGGTGGTGGTGGTGGTGGTGCTGCTGCTGCTGCCACTGCTGTCGTTTGTTGCTGTTGTGAATGACGTTTCAGCGAAAGTTGTTACGTTACCATCGACAACCCGAAAGCCTATGCAAAACCGGTCGGTCATTGATTTTTGGTTACTGCAAATTGTCTGGCCATGACCAGCTGTGGAGCACAACTCATCTCCACTCCACAGTGGTGGTGGTGGCGGTGCTGCTGCAACTCTGGCTGCAAAAAAAAAAAATGTTTTGTTGTCACTTAGGCCCACTCCACACTGCGTATGCTTGATTTGGCCGCAGTGACTCGCGT
This sequence comes from Drosophila parvula, assembly GCA_018904695.1. Lineage (NCBI taxonomy): Eukaryota > Metazoa > Arthropoda > Insecta > Diptera > Drosophilidae > Drosophila > Drosophila parvula. The sequence continues at coordinate 87,029 of JAEIIG010008251.1, read as the reverse complement.
GCGTGCAAGTGTGCGACTTTATGGCCAGTTAAACGTTTACACAGCTAACCAGTTGCTGTGCCAGTCCCGCACATAGTTCAATATTTTTCCAAGAAAATATTTGGTTAATAAACAAACTACAAAGGAAACCGATCAAGTTTTTGGGGACTTAATTGCTGAAAAGTCGAGTGTTATTTAATGGCATAAATACTTATTAACGACTGGTATGTACATATTGTATGTTTATATACTAGCACTTAACATTATTAGTTTCTTATTGGTTTACATTTACCTTTATCCAATTATTTCTTTTTTTATATTATTAACTAATATGAAAGTGAGGCCAAGGAATCTCATAAAGATTTGAGGGCTCAAAGCTGTAAAAACACTTACAAATAGTTACTTTTACTTTGGGAAGTTGAACTGATTAAACTGATGCCAAATAGCTTTATTTTTTAATACAAAAAAATTATATTTAAAAAGGTTATTCAATAATTCAATCAGACAAGTAAAAAATAATTTAATTGTAAACTTTTATAAATAGATTTATCAAGAAAAACAAAAGCTGTAATTCCTTATGAGCAAATATCTATGATTAAAAATAAGGTATTTATTTAGCAAGTCAGACAACGCTTTTTTAGTAATTAAGATAAAGATTTGCATGTTATTTAATGTTGTTATTTTATAAGACATATATTTCCATTTAAAATAAAGTAAAATAAAACATTTTAACCCAATTAGATTATCTCCTTCCTAATGGACAAGCTTAAGCCCAAAATAATCACAAATTTAACCCATATTGTCTCCGCTCCACTAGCCCGATCAAAATCATAGTCGCCTGAGAACGATTAGTATTAATATTATGCCAGCAAAACTGGTGGCTACTTCCTTTCACTCTTCGCTCTTTTGTCTGGCCCGTCAAATCGCTGGGTAATCGAAGGAGCCATAAAACAAGAGCCACCGAAATCTGCACAAACACCGTCGTTCATTAGGTCTTCGATTGTGTTTTTGTTTTGGGGCCACTTTTGTGGCTGCTGCACGAGCATTATGGATATTTTTGGCGTGGCTCTCTTAATGTGCCCACTTTTGGGTCTGCTTGTCGGGCAGTTTGCCGGCGATTTTAACACACATTTACCGACCGAGCAGACAATACTTGTTGTGGCTGGCGGCACAATTTCGGTTTCATTTTGGGGCAACACGTTGCTCTCTTCCATTGAAGCATTTGCCATTGAAAGTGAGATCTGTTGTTGCTGCTGATGGTGCTGCTGCCGCTATAGCTGGCATCCAGATTCACTTTCGATGCTTTGATTGAGAATGCTTGAGTATCTGTATCTGGTATGGGAATCCTCAAGTTGAACCGCACAATTCACCACGAGGTGAGAGTGAGAGCCAGCCGAGCGCGTGTCTTCTTCAGCGCGCACGCAGACTCTCTTTGACGGCCGCTCTTTCTCCGGCTTCGTCTTCGACTGCGTTTCGGCCAAGTTGTTGGCCAGCTTCGAGCTTCAAGTTTCAGTTACAATACGGCAGCGACTCGGCCAGGTTGCAATCTTTACAGTTGCTCCGCGCGTGTCACACTTACCCCAAACGAGTGCCTCCTGATCCGCGTCCAAGGATAATCGCCATTCGAGTGGGTGCAGTGCAAGATCGTCTATATATTTTTATTTTGAATCAATCTCCCAGCTTGACGCGAGTGCTCATTAAATATAGTTTTGATTTTACAGCTGTTAAGGGTGACCGCAGGACTCGGGATTAAGCTGCTTCCTGCATCGCAATGAGAACTCTGCCATTGTTGGTAAGTGTTGGGCATAAGTGCCGACTTATGTAACGTGGCCGAAAGCTAATTAATTTCCCGAGGTGTCATCGCTGGCTTGACCTGCGACCTCATCCCCAAAAAAACCCTTCCCTTCCCCTCGTTGACATTGACAAATCGTGTCAATCCATTACGGGCACAAAAACACAAAGCAAGACGCCGCGGGAGCGAAGTAAGCCAAGTGTAAATCGCCTTCCGGCTGGCAGTCTTCAACTTGGCACTTGTTACGCGAAGAAATGCCAGACTATCTGTCGGATCTCCATGGATATCCATGCGATCCGCACATGTGTGCTCTGCCAATTGTCCCATTGTTTCTCTCTCAGCTCTCTTGTTAGCCCTGCCATTGCCTGATTTGCACATTTCCCTGGTTAACTATACTCAAGTTATGCGGCATCAACAAATTGCTTGCCCCCAAACGTGATCAGGGAGAATTCGCCGAAGACAGAAGACAGAAGACAGAAGATTGATTTGGTTAATTTGCAAAGATAAATATTCATGCCAATAAGATATGCAAATATATTTTACCACTTTGGTTTAGGAAATATCATATAATTTTTCATTGAACCATAAAGAAATAAATAAAGACGAGGTGTTGCAGAAAATAAAATGTAAATTTTGCAGAAGCAACAACGGGCTTCCAGTTCTCCTTGGATTGCGCTTTTTCTAGGATTTAGTTACAGAATAATTTAAATATATATTTGCAAGCTCTTAAGCTTAAGATTGCTTTTTTTCCCCTCCCCGTGAAACTCATTACCAATCATATTCCTTTTGCAATACACGGAATCACCTGCAATCAGCCACCTGCTGAAGAACCGAACCGAGGGGGGGCCCAGTCTCATTTAACGTCTTCATCTGCATCATCAGTAAAATCAACATGGTACCTGAGCCCATCCAAACTGTCCTCCTTTCAATCTCAGTCTCAGTCGCAGTCTCCGTCTGTCTTTTTATCTCCAAGTCTTTGTGTTCGTCTGCCTTTCAAAATCGAGGCGCCAAATGGCCATCAGTTTTTGGCTGGCTTTTGCAAAAGCGGCCACAGAGATGACTCTAAACTTTTACGGCGAAAATCCCCATGATGATCATTAGTTACTATTTGGATCATGACGTGTGTGTGTAACCTTTAGCAAAAGACATCAGCACACAAGTGTCTTCGTTTATTGAACTTCTTTTTCCAAGTAAATGCCAAAGTGGAACTGGCCCACAAAATTGTTTGTTATTTTTGTTTCGATTGTAAAGAAAACTTAGACGGGTCTTTCATGGCTAATTTTCGGGGCACTTGGAATGGAAAATGCTGATTGTCATTGCGCATGTTTGTTGAGCCAAGAAGAATGGCTATTTTTTGTATCTTTAGTTGGCTCTGGCCGGGGGCTATTCACGACGACACTCGCTCGCTCGCCACCTGTTGATGTGCTTCCCCCCAAATAGGCCGAGGCTGAGCATATTTTAATATGCTGCACGCATGCAAACTGTCCATTTGCTTCGAGTGTAGAAAGTTGATTGGTTATTCGGATTTGGATTCCGATTTTTATTCCAATTTTGATTTGATATATTTAGAGTGAAGGCAGAAAGTTCCGCGACAAGTTCAACTGCAGCCCTGTGCTTTATTTTGATTTTATTTCCATTTTGTTTTTTTTGTGGACAAGGAATGCACCTTTCACTTCGAGTTCAATTATTTCCTTGCTGGCATCGAACAGAAGATGCAGCGGAGGAGATTCCAAAAAAAGCAACGAAAAGGAAAACTTTAGCAATTGAAGACGAGTTGGTAGTGGCCAGTTTTTTCGGCACGCCGCGGCGATGTGAATGTACCGGCGATGATGTTGCGGCGGCGACACACGAATTCATATCTGGGAATGCGGTTTTCGACCGCAGACAATTTTCTGTTTGGCGCGCAATTACAAGCCTACGTACCATCTCTTGTATTTATTTAATTAAATCTAACCCAAGTGGCCAGTCCAGGCCAGGGCAGCATCTTGGACTGACGACTGCACGCATTCCATATGAATATTAATGATGATCCGAAATTGCTCGGATGTCGATTAGGAAGACTGGCGGCTGCCTACTAATTTGCGGTGTTAACATGTTTTTTTTGGGGGGGACTCTCTTAATTATTTGACTTTTCTCCGGCGACGAGAGAAGCATTACGCAACCGGGACAGAGTTCAACGTGGTTCCGGCTGCTGGCCAAGTTTGTTTAATTTATGCGAGCTTTTTCTTTGAGGGTTACCACCGATTTTGTTTATTTGATTTTTATTTATTTTATGCAACGACCTTGCTCATCGCTTAGGTCGTCGTCACCGCGCAGCAGGTTAAGTAATTAAAAGTGGGACATAAAACAACGACAGACCGACCGACCACTGACCGCCCTCAACAGCAGAAATGGGTTTTGGAATTGGAATTGGAAATGGAATTGGTTAGTTAATTGGGATTGTATCATTTGATTGCCTTTTGCCTTGACTGGACTGGCCTAATCGTCTTCTTCAGTGGCGGCTGCTAAATTAGGATTTGCCTTTCGCCGCTACTGCTTCTGCTGCCGCCTCGTCGCGTTCGTTGCCTAAGTCTTTCGTTTCGGTGCCTCCTTTCGATGGCAATTGCACAGTGGCCAATTGTTTGCACCAGGTGTCGATGGAAAAACACATATACCTGGGCCGTGCCTGGTCACTCGTGTCGTAGCAGCAGCGCTAATTTGCCTGTCTTGCCATCGTTTGCACAACGCGTTGTCACTGCCCCATACGCAATATTTCTTCGATTGCATTTCAATTCACTCATTACTCGGTAATTTGCAATTGACACATTGCACAGATTGCAAAAAGATATAAGTATGATATGTATATATGAGGAGTGAAATGTGCTGGTCAAATTGCAATTGAGATGTGGCGCTGTCACAATTATTTGCGCCCTCATTTGAATGAGGAAAAGCCTGCAATCAATTCGAGAGCTGGTGCACAGAGCCCTCTCTTGGCTTCGAGTGGTTGGACAACTTTTACATTTGTTTGGCATGCAGCAGCAGCAGCATCAGCATCATCTCATGCCTCCCATCATTTGCCCATTATGCAGATCAGCTCGCGGGGCTCACGCACGGCCGTAGGTCCAAGTCCCACTTCCCACACCCGCTGAGCGGGACACGCACACGAAAAGTTGCCACTCGTCGTCGGGGCAGGTGGACCTTCTTCAGTTGCCCGCTTTCTCGGGGCCAATCCATGTCACGTTGGGGTCTCCATATACACAGACAAAATAGCATCCAAATTGATCGTTAGTTCGGCATTTTTTCACACCAAAATGGTTTTTATCTTTTGGCATATCAACATGGCATTTATAAATTGAATTATTCCTCATAATTTGAATGTTATTTTCTCCTTCGCCATGTAGAGGCTGTTGATAAATTGAATTTGAATTCAAATTCGAAAGGAAATAGATGTAATTTTAATGCAAAAGTGTAATTTAGATAGTGGATAGGTGGGCGACAAGGCATTTAAATTTTAATAAAATGTAATTTGGCTAAGGAATGAGAAAAGGTTGTAATACAGCTGTGATTTATTACTTCTTCTTATTTAATTAATAGTAAAAAGATAATATTTAATAGAGATTTACGGTAAAAATTAATAGAAAGGCATGATATCTCCTAGCTATACGTTCTTTCCATTTTATTTCCTCAAAATACAAATATGTATTTAAATATTTTAAATGACTTATGGCTTAAGCAATTAAAAACGTTAAACCTTTGGCAATTTTGTTGAATAATGCTGTCTTAATAAATCATGGATTTTTCCCCGGTGTACATCAGCAGCAGAAGAAGCATTAAAACACTTTCATTTTTCATCTCATTTAATAATTCATCATATTTTTCACCTTTTGTTTCTCCGCGCCGTCATCGTTTTGGCGTTATCTGAAGCGCCCTCCCCTCCGCCGAAATTGTTTATGGCCTGGTCCATATTTTTCTTCTTTTTTTTCCTCACCGGCTGGCGGCGTGTCGCTTACTTCCGTTTTTGTTTTCGTTGGTGCTGGCCGTATGCCACTTCTAAGACACAATGACGACGACGGCGGCGGCTGGAAAATGTTAAATGTTTTTATTTTCGTACATGGGGCTTTTTTACACCATTTAGTTCGGGCTCGCACGCCACGTTTGTCGCCTGAGTCTTTCGTTTTCGCATGCGGATTCGTTTGTTTTCACAAGTCGCAAGTCGCCGAGTCTCACATTTTCTACACCCCGATTTGAGCGCTTACTTCCTTTCCTCGTTCCTGCCAGGCGGTCGCGCTACAGTTATTCGATTTGGACAGCTGCCCCGACTTATGCAACCAGGGCCTGGGATTTAATTATAAGGATTTACCTGATTGTTGGCAATTTCGCGCGAAAACGAACGCGAAAGTGACGCATTATTTACATCCGCTACGGGTTTCTTTTCTTGTTTTTAGTTTTTGTACCTCCTCATTTTTTTTTTTTTGTTGGTAATGGGAAATGATGTCAGTTACGGTTTTATGGCCGGCGGTCTCGTGTCTGGTGTGTAATGTTCTCAGGCATTATTATTGGCATCTCATTTCGGGGGACATTAAACTTTTTGCAATGTTTGCATCACTCCAACAGACGGACTGACGTTCCAGGCCATTCGGCTAATTGGCCTGCAGACAAGTTGCGATTCTTGGCGGCCTGTAAGGTGGTTCACACCGCGATGACTTTCAAGTTGTGGCCCAGAATAATAATGCCGTGTCACAGGCTGATTGTATGCGCGGAGTGGAGTGTCTGCAATCCGCCATCTATTCACAGGGGCCATCACAATGAACTAACAATGGCAGATCAACTGGCACATATCATAACTGCTCATCATCAAGAGCGAGTTGAAGTCGTATGATGATGTATGCAACGAGGAGTCTACGAGACTTGAGGCAACAAAGCAGCCCAAAATAAACACTATTTATATGAGAATTTTGCGAGCAATTTGTCAGTTGCAATTTTCAAACAAGACTGTGGCAGATTTCACCTGGGAAGAGGCAAAGAAAAAACCGGCAAAACCAACTGCAGAAACGTGCCGCTTGTTAACAACAGTCGGCAATCAGTTGTAGCTGCCAAGCTCTTGGCGCACTTAGCCACATGCCACAGGTTGTTAGTCCTGCGGTCGGTCAACTGGTTAGGCGCTTCCAAAATCAGTTGCACAACAGCAGCGGTTAGAGATGTGCCAAGACTGGCTCTGATTTACACTTGCCCACTAAATGATTGCTTGCCCAAAGATCTTTCGGGTTTTTTTTTTTTGCCTAGTCTGCCTCCTGTCTTCTGCCTTTTCATTAATACATTTTTGTCTTGGCCCGGTTGCGTAATTCTTGTTTGGCCAAAAATTGTGATGAGGGGAGGAAAACTCCCGGCCACTCGAGCGGGTTCCCCGGCTGACATCAGATTTATTGGCTTGTAAACATTTTCGTTATGTTAATGTGCGAGTTCAGCAGCTGTCGAGTATTTTGGGTTTTTGGCTCTGGGCTTGGGCTGCAGATGAATTTTGATGGCTTTTTGGCTCCGCTGTGTATAACTTTCTCCCATTGTTAGCATCTTTCTTTTCATGAACTGCTTTTGCCTGTTCGCGCTGTCGATGCTGATGTTGATTTGATTATTTCTTTATTTTGTTTTCTTGCAGCTGTTATTTTTGTTTCGTATATTTTTTTTATGTGTTTTGTATTTCTTATTTTTTCATTTTTCACTTTTTGTTGTTTGTATTTGTCTTTGGTTTGGCAAATCTTTGACATTTGCTCATTGTATGTGGTCAGCAGAGTGTGTGAGCCCGGCTTTCTTTGACTACCGAGTTGGGTGTAGGTCAGTGTATGGCCAGTGTATGTATGTGACAGTTTCTTTTGGGCTGGGGGAGGGGAAGTGACGTTGGATAATCGCTTTGTTTGTGTGGGCCCAAAATGTATTAGCATATATGTCACAGACAAAGGTTATGCCATAACCCCATCCATCCATCCGTCCGGCATCGGTATGGAGTGGACAAAAAAGTGAGTGTAGGGCAGTGACATCACTGCATTCAGGCTGCACTCGGCCCCCGTAATAATTGCAATTAAGATAACATCATTAAGCTGTCAAAATGCGTGTTAAAAACGAGTCAAGACAAAGGTAAAGGCAAACACAGTGCCGGCTGTCTGGAGGGCTGTCCAAACACGGTCTCACAGCTTCCGTTTTGACATGACACTTCGGACGCCTCCCTTCATCTCCTCCTTCTTCCGAAAAGACAATGCGACAGATGCCATAATCAGCGGCGACTGCCGTGAGATCGCGCATACGCCACCGATTGACGGAGATCAACTGGGCCAACTTCGTAGGAGTGGGTCGAGTGTGTATTATTTTCACTTCACTTACGGCCCAGCCATCAAAATGTGTTATAGTCGCGACTCGTACTTGATTACAGTCGAGACTCTGTAACTCGAATTATTAGTTACTTTCAGTATTAAGTCATTAATGAATATATATAAAGTTAGGGAAGGCAAAAAAAATCCTTATGTGCAATAAATTGATATTGTCCTTGATATATTTTATCGATTTCCGGCATGCAAGCCTAATGTGCTTAATTGTTTTTCAGGTTGCGCTTCAAAGCTGTGGTTCTTTTCTGATATATTTTGATAATATCGATATTTTAAAGTTTAGTGCGATAGTTCTCGATATTTATAGATTTTTAAAAAGGATGGTTCTTACCAAATATGTTTCGATAATTAACTTAACGTTAAATGCAATATTTATCTATATTTTATGATGTGATATATTCCAATTTAGAGAATTTTGTTTATATTTAAAGCCGCTCTTATTATTTATTTAAAAACCTATTTGTAAAACTTGATTTTTTTTTGCCTAACACATTTCGATAATATTTATATTTTAAAGTTTAATGCGATATTTTTCTATATTTCTTCTTATTATATATTAATCTCGATTATCTTATTTTTATTCAAACTACATTTTGTATTTCAAATAGAAATGTAAGTACACATTTTTATCCCACAACCTGTTATTTTTTTCGTTGGCACTTCATACTTTTTATAAAGACTTGACTGTGAATAGATACAAATCAAATGTCAAGCGCCCACACACAATCGTTGTTTGGTGGTTCGGCTGCTGACATTTGCAGTCCAAGTGCAGTTTTTTGGAAAGTTTCTGGTGAAAAATTCAAGACCGTACGCGACACAGAATTGAGTTTTCCTTTTGTCAGCTTGGCATTTTTGTGTGGGCGTGGCCAGAAAGCAGCTCTCGCGGTCAATTGAAATTCGTCGCCGCACTTCATGGCAACTTTCACGGCCTGAGCCGACAGAAATTCCGGGCCTGAACCGATGACTCAATGGCTCCCAGCCAAAAAGCCAAAAAGCGTCGCTGATTAACCGTATCGCAATCCGGCGATTCGCCGGATTAAAAGGCCAAAACGCGCCGAATTGATGGGGGCTCGCGTTTGAGGTTGAGCCTTGCCTTTAACCCGTCAATTCTGTGGTCAACAACTCAATCCCAGCCACTCCATTTCCATCTCCATCTCCATCTCCATCTCTGGGCCTCAACTTGACATTGACCCAATGCAAAAGTGAAAAATAGACAAGCACGTCCACAATTTGTTGGGCTAATTTGTTGTGGCTTCGTTAACACAAGCAATGTTCGAGTTTATTGCGTTTTTAATTCGCCTTTTTTGGCATTCACCAATTTGTTTGGCCATCTTCTTCTATTTCGGCCGGTAAAAGTGTGTGGTTTTTTTTTTGTTGGTTTTTTAACTTTTAACTTTTGTCGGGGTCTCGACCTTGTCCACGGAAATATCAATTAAAATATTTGTTTTTCAGGAGCCCGCCATATGTTTATCTCCAAGATTTATGGCCAGCGCTCTTTCGACAATTTCCCCCGAGTGATTTTCGCCTTGTAAGCTGATTAGTATCTCTCCATTGGCTATGGCCTAATCTCACTAAATTCGAGTTCCACGAATAATTCATTAAAATATTTTTTGGCATCATCTCGGTACTAATCTTAAACTTTCTATTCAATTTACAGTTGGCGCTGACGCTGTTGGTCATTGGAGCCGTGGCGTCTGCCTCATCCTCCTCCTCCTCCTCCACAACAGCCAAGCCGAAGACGGAGACCAAGCCAACGAAGGCTGAGCAGGAGAAGATCGTTACCAAGCAGACTGTGCCATCGGCGGCGCCTTCGTCCAAGGCCACAACTACCACCAGCTCTAGCTCTACGACGCGCCAATCGAAGGCACTGAAGCCAGGAGACAATCGCGGCAAGAGGACTCTCTATGATTTTGGGAACCCTGGCTATTTGTATCCCGAGATAGCCAGTCGGAGAGCGGGCTATGTGGACAACACGGCCAGTTACTATCCACAGCCGGGCTACTATAATGGCCAGAATGCCATAGGTAAATATGCAGAGATTGTTGATTGATATTTCCTTAATTCGGTAGTAAAAATAGTAAAACAGCCTCAAATTAAAAATAGCATTAAAGTTAATTAAAGTAAACTGCCTTTCAATTTCAATTAGTAAAATCAATCAATTAGTTAAATGTCAAACTGTATTAGAAGGGCGTCAGATAAAGCAAACGCTTAAACGCTTAAAATATCAACTCAAAATGTAGGTATATTAAATAAATTTGTCTGTTCTTTTGAATAACCTTTGTTTAAATTAAACTATTAAATTAAATTCAGGGCAAATAAGTGAAAGTAAAATCCGAAAGCTAGAAAAACCCCGATAGATAATCTCAAATCTAATCCCCTTTTACCAATTCCAGCTCAGTATCCCAGCAGCAGTTTTGGACCCTATCCCCAGTATCCTCAGTACTTGGAGGCCCCTGAGCCCATTATCGAGATCATTATCAAGGATGCGAATGAGACGATAGCGGAGGAACCCGCCCAGCCCATTGTGACCAAGAAAAAGAAGAAGAAGGAGAAGGTGCATGTGTTCTATGTGAACTACAAGAAGGATCAGAACAACAAGCTGCATCTGGAATCCCCTATTGCCTCACTGAACAACGACGACAACGAGGAGGAAGAGGAGGAGGAGGAGGTGATCCAGTATCCGGTCACTCCGCTGCCTCCCCTAAAGTCCACCACGCTGCGCACCATCATCCACCCGGATTCGGAGAAGTTCCACAGCAACTCGGGCATTCATGTGTCCTTTGGGGCGGAGAACAAGCACCAAACCGGTCATATACTGGAGGAGCACGATGCCGAGAGCATTCAGCGACAGGTGGTAGCTCTGCCTCCTTCGGTGGCCTCTAAGGCCTCGGAGGGTGGTTACCTCGGCAATACCCGGGCGGACTATGGAAGGGAGAATAACTTTGGCAGGAGTCCCGGACCCATTTCGAACCTGCTCTTCGGCAGCAACTACCAATCGCAGGGAGTTACCTACCAGCAGCAGCCGCATCAGCAGCAGCTGCCCACGCAGCATGGCAGCAACTACTTCAGGCCACCGGCTGCTCTGGTGGGTCCACCTCCCAGCTATCCCAAGCCAGCCCAGCAGCCACATCATGGTAGCATCACCCAGCAGCAACTGCCGTCCACCTCCTCGCAGAGCATCTTCAACAAGCTGGTGCAGCAGTCGCAGTACTACATCAACCACAATCAGCAGTATCAGCCGCAACAGCATGCTTCTCAGCAACATGCCACACAGCAGCATGCTTCGCAGCAACATGCCCCGCAGCAGCATGCCACGCAGCAACATGCCACGCAGCAACATGCCACGCAGCAACATGCCACGCAGCAGCATGCCGTGCAGCAGCAACATGCCTCGCACCAACAGCATGCACCGCAGCAACACCACCAGCAGGAACCGCAGCAGCAGCAGTACCAGAAGCCGCCCCACAAGCAGGTCCAAGTGCCATTCTTCCCCACATTGCCGCCAAAGAGCGTGACTCCGGCACCATATCAGCCCATCAAGTTCCGTCCCACGCCGGCACCTGCTGCCCAAGTGAAGCCTCTGCCACTGCCCGCCAAACTGGACAATTCCAACTACCAGGCACAGCCGCAGCAGCAACACTATCAGCCGCAGCAGCAGCAGAAGTTGCCACATCAGCAGCAGTCCTATCAGTTTGTGCGACAGCCGCAGTTCGTGCAGCAACCACAGTTCACAGTGAGGTCACCCACTCCTCCACCGGAGTACTACTCCCAGCAGAAACAGCAGTCGCAGCAGTCCCATCACTCGCAGCAATCCCATCACTCGCATCAGCCACAGCATCACCAGAGCAGCCTCAACTACTTCGACATCAAGCCCTCCAAGGAGACAGAGCTGCTCAAGTCCATACCCAAGTTCGAACAGCACATCACGGAGACGGTCCAGAATCCCATTGCTCTTACTTCGCAGCCGCAGCAGTATCAGCAACAGCAACAGCAGCCGCAGCAGCAGTTTGCTTACACCCGCAACGAGGTGATCCATGATGTGCCTGCTCCCAATCTGGGACCCACGGGACAGCAGCCCGTTTCCGGTCACTACATCACGGCCAGCTCAAGCAATCTCCAGCAGCAGCAGCAGCAGCAATCTCACTTCTCTAGCTTCCCCAGCGAAGCTTCTCCACAGCCTCCCGTCTACGCAGAGTCCACGCATGGCCAGAAGGTCATGGTGGTGACACCCGTGCCTCCATCCTCCAACTATGTGACCTACAGCCAGTATCCGCAGGCTACCAACGAGCCAGTGGTCCATGTCAATGCCCAGTCCTCCGCTCTACAGGCTCAGGCCAGCACCAATTTTGCCCAGCAGCCCAGGCAGCCAGCTGTCTCCCAGATCAGTTCCACAACCGGAGATAACTCACCCTTCAGCGTGTCCACCTTCCATTCGGATGTGTTCAAGGAGCTCGAGCAGCGCAGCCAGAAGGAACACCATCAGCAGGCTGTCAAGGTAGCCGCGGCGCCAGTGCCGGTTGCCGCTCCCGCTCCCGTTTCCGTTTCCGCTCCGGCTTCGTCTCCCGCTCTGCCTATCTCATCTTCACCCAATGGTCAGGCCTCTCAGACTCTGCTCCAGCTGCCCGACGAAGTTCCCGACGATCTGCGCCAGCAGCTCTTCTCCTCGGGCATTCTAAACAACGCAGACATCTCCATTCTGGACTACGACAAGCAGGGAGACATTGCCCTGGAGAATCTGCCCGCTGAGCATCTGCAGCATTTCTACGGAGCTGGCGGTGGCGCCCAGATTGCCGAGACCAATAAGGTGCTGACCGTGGTCAAGCCCAACGGCGACAAGGTGGCACTCAGCGAAAAGCAGCTGGATCGTGTCAAGCAGACCAACTCCCTGCCGCAGAAACAGAACCTGGACGTGAAGGTCGTGCGCTACGACGCCGATCAGGGCCAGAGTGTTAGCGAGAAGTATGTAAGAACCGATGCCACCGTGGTGACGCCGGTGGATCTGGCTGAGCGCCAACAGTACAATCGCTATCTCCCGCTGAAGATCAATGGCGCCCAGTTCCCCATCCCCGACAGCGAAGAGCTGCAGGGCAAGAGGATTGTCAGCGTTGTGGTTTTGGCCCCGGTGGAGGCCCAGAATCCCGGCCAGTCGAGCAGTGAGGCACGCAGTGCGGACGGCAAGGAGGTGAAGTTCCTGGGCGGCGAGCTCATCAAGACGCTGGTGAAGAAGCCCACCAAGGACAACTTCAAGCGCTGGCTGGAGAAGGAGGCGCGCACGGACCTGGACCTGCAGTCGGTGGTGCTCCTGGTGGCCAAGTGAGTTGATTTCTCGAATCATAAAAGTACTTAAACTATAAATAATCTCCAATGTATCTTACAGATCCACCGAACCATCCGCGGAGCAGGAGATCTTCATGTACGACATCGGAACGGGCAGCATTAACCGGCTGAACGGCGAGCTCTCGAGCACGTTCGTCAACGTGGCCGAGGAGAATGCCAGCAGCGAGGATCTGGAGCATGCCGCCACCCTAGACCAGAGTTCGCTTGAGTCCATGATGCATCTGCGCCGCAGATAGAGATCGCATCCAGTCGAGCCGCCGTCGCAGTCCACAAACACAAATGCCATTTAGCTACTCAACTAGACATGATCATCGTGCGCCCCTGAAAGCCCCTTTTGTTTTTACTCCTCTATTAGTTTTTCTTTAACTTTCCTAACTCTGTCTGTCCTCAGGTTGCACATTTTCTGCACAAAACAAGAAGAAAAAAAGAAGAAAAGAAAAGATAATCACGTTCCATTGATCACGGCATTGCATGCATCCAATCCTCTCGTAGTATTTCCATTTTGTAAATATTCTATGCTGATGTTACAATTATCATAATTTAAGTTAATTTACGTACAAATATTAAAATAAACATGAAAGATAAATTAAATTGTTGTGGTATTTTCTTGATTTGAGGGAGGTTTGGCTTAGATTTTGGTAGAACATTTAGGGAACTTTGGATTTTATTAAATAATTTTATTGACTAATCATTTAAGGAATTTCTTTAGTTGGAGAAACTTCTTGTAAATTTTTGAGAAATCTACTGGTATCGTTCATCTTTATTTTGAAGCTTAAAATATAAGAAAACAGTTCGATCTTTAATTTAAAAACACTTTTTAAGCTTATACTTATACTTAGTTCGAAATAAATTTACATGTAATTTACTCGAAATTTTGCTCGTTTTTAAACCGTTTTTAACGGGTTTGAAGATAGTATCTAAATTTATTCAATACGTCAATATATTGTAGTTTAATTTGTATATAAATTTAGTGGAAATTCGATGATTATTTATTAGAATTTATAATTACTTTTAAAAGTCAAAAATTTAGGAAGTTATGGTGTAAAAAGCTAGTAACTTACATACGTTAGTACACAAAATAAACCAATGCTATTGACGGCGCCACTGTGCCATGTAAAATTAATGTAAAGTACATTATTTTTTAACTTCCAAAACATTTAATACAAATAAAATAGAAAATTCTATAAAAGTCCAAACATTTCTTAGCAACCAAATCGTTCTAAAATTCCGCCCAATCAGAAAATTGTTTACTATAATTTCTAGGTAATTTTGTGTCAGTCACTTGGCCTGGTTTTCGTTGTTTACCAACTTGGCTCAGATCGACATCGATTCGACGGACCCCTTAATTTAGGCCAAGGTTAGCCGGTGGCCACCGCAGTCTCCGCCTCGGAGCTGCCGAAGCCAAGAAGTTAAACGTGTCTCGATAGCAGGACAAGATTTTGCAGCGCCCACAAATCACACGCATACGTGACCCAGCTAATATATGATATTATATATACAGATATCGTGGACCACGGCGGTCGACGTGACTAGAAGCGGACGAAGAGCGTTAGCCGAAAAGAGTTGGCGCAAAGAGAGCGCTGAGTGGCTGCTACTCTTAGCCGCGGCTCCCTCAGTTGCTTGGCCGGTTGGTTGCCTGTTTTTTGTTTGTTTTGTATTTGGGCATGGCTTTAACCGCTTTTTGTCTTGGTAAGTGCAACAAGTCGCTGCGACTATAATTACATGCAGTTTATTTTTAGCTTTGCCACTACGCACACTTGCCCCGGCAGCAACTTGCAACAAGCAACTACCAACTAGCAACCAGCAACTGGCAACTCGCGTAGACTGGCAAACAGCCAAATGCAGCGATAACAGCACAAAAACTGCAGCACATACTCGTAAAACGAAAACATTAAAGAGAAAAAACAGGTGGCCGAAGCCCAGAATACTCTAGCAATAAATTAAACGAAATTTAATTGTACTAATTAATTATAAATATTTTAATAAATATTACTCGAGAGAGCTATTCAACAGCTGGGCTGCCAACTGGTTCCAAAAGCCTATCTTTTTAGGTTGCCACTTAGTCAAACATATTTTTGACAGTTTTATTTTGACAGTTTCCGTTACATTACAGACAGTTGTCCAACTTCGATTCAAATTACAAAATTTGTAGCTTTCTCTGCAGTTAAACTCAAAATGTTTTTGAATATTAAATAATACTACAAGTTTTTCTGGATTGTGATACTGTGGTGTGTCTGGAGGGTCTGTCAGAACGATGTGCATTTGCTTCTACGTGGTAATCGCCCTGCTTATCCTGCTCGTGGTAGTCGTCGCTACGTTTACTCTCAGCCGTGAATGATTGTACCGTAAAGTTGAAGAAGAATGGAGTTGAAAGTTCAAGTAGTCCAGCTTGTGGGATGAACAATGGTGCTGCCACTAAATCCGGCTAGTTATTTTGTTTTTGAGTTTTTGTTGGATCTGTTAAAAACTGTAATATAATTAAGACCGATTTCCTGCATATTATTATACCTCTTGCAAGGGTATTATGAAGCCTGGTTTTTCACGTTGCCCAAACTATGCTACTTACATACGTACCGGCTGAATCGACGTTGCTGTTGCCAAGAGTGAACAGTCACAGCTGCGGCTTGCAAGGTGTTCGGGGAGGCAATCCGTTTTGAATGTTTATTTGACTTATGCAATGTGCGAGAGTTTTTCAATATTTTTGCACACAGTCCCAAGACTTTGGAAGCGACGCGAAAGTTGTTAAATCTTCCAGAGAATACATGGTAATGAATTCTGAAATTTGGTTAAGAGCAATAAGTTACTTGGCTTTATGCGAAATAGTTGAGACAACCAGGAGACTTTTATGATTTTTTGAGATTAAAATATGTGATGTTTACCTTAAACTTAACAACTACAATAAATATAATTTTTAATAGAGGTATGTAAGTAAGTTTAGATCTTAAATTATATTCTTTAAAAAATCAATTTCTCTGACTAAGGAATCAATGATTTTATCGCGAATTCCTGTGACCTAAACTCGGATGTCGCCGTCTCTCTTCGCTGACTTTAAAATTTATGGGGATCAACGGGGCTTTAACCCACTTTCCCAATCCGTTGTTGGCCTTGGAACCGGCAAGCGGCGGGTCCTGTCATCTGGCCGGGCTTAAGGTAAACTCCAATTTGCCCCACATCCACCAGAGAATTGGTATGTGGGATGCAGAAGGAACTGGGGAACATGTGGTGTGCATTCATCTCTCATCCGTTGAGATGTGTTTCGTGCTCATCCCTTTTGACACATGTTGTTTGAACTGCTTTCGATTTTTTTTCCCTTATTCATTTTTTTTTTACCAGAGCAGAGCGTCTTTTGCTGTAATTTTCGTATTCTCTGTCTCCCACATCCAGAGGCGCCTTGAGTTTTTTTTTCGTCTTTTCCAGCTGATTTTTGATTTTTTTTTGCACACTTTGTTCTGCTTCTTCTGTTCGCATATCGACTTGACTCGTTTGAAAATTGGGTTACAGACCCGCAACTCCCTCGGCTCCAGCCAAAAATGAAAAAAAAAACCTGAAAAAATACAGAAAAAAAACAAAAAAAACCCACAAGAGGGCCCGCAAAAAATATAGCACACGGCCAGCAACAACAACAACAACAACAACAACACGAACACTAACAACGACAAATGCACAAAACAAGCGAATGCAAAAATCCGTTTGACGCCGTAAGCTCCGTGAGTCAGAGGAGCGCCGCCGACAGTACAAACGGTTGCACTGATTGCTGATGCCCGTTGTTGTTTTTCTTATTCTTCTTTGTTGTTGTTATCGCTGGTGGTAGATGAAGGAGAGAACCTCACCCTTCTCCGCATCCTTCTTCGCCTTCAACTTCTCTCCTCCTTCGCAATTGCGATTTCTCTTTTAGCCCGCTTCCTTGGCTCGTGTCTTTCTGTCCCGTCGTCTCTTCGTCCGCTTTGTTACTTGATTTGCAGCGTTACAGTTGTTTACGAGCTTTGCACGGCAAGAAATATGATCATAGATCAATCCAGAGAGTCTCCCAGTATTTTACAAAGTATTTTTTTTAGTTTTAACGTTAACAAATTAATTTTAATGTTTGTGGTCTTGTTTTTAAAAGCTTGTAGTAATTAATATTTTAATTAAACTTGTTTTACAAGCCTGCAGTATATTACTTTTGGTTTGCGAACCATTTGTTTGTCGAAGTCACCTTATTTTTTAAGAAAAATTTCTACAAATTTAATTACTCATACGTACTGTTGGGTTATGTAATTAATTTTTTTATTTTCATAATAATTGATTGACTTTGTAAACACGAAATTACAAATTGTAAACATCTTGAAAGTGTGGTTTACATTTTATCAAACAAAATAGGATGTGTCATGCTTGTCGTATACGTAATTTATAAGGAACCCTGTGACCATTACATAAGAACTAAGCTCTAAGATAAATTAGATTTTGCTTGCTTAGTTTATAATTAAGTTTAAACTTAAATTAAACGTATTAAATGGTAAAAATAGGCATTATCATTTTAACTTACAGAGTTTAGATTGTACAAATTTTTAACAATTAAAATATTTTTTAATGGCTGCCTGCCAATTGCTTACAAATATAATTGAATAAGTTGGCTGCCTAAAAAAAATGCACTCCTAGCCTAGACAATCAAAAGCTCAATGCCCTCGTATCACCCTCGTTTTGTTTATATAAAATATTTATTCGATTTGCATAATTCGAAAATGATTCATATTATTTTATCGGATACGCAATAAGGGGACTCCGTATAATATTTGTTTCTGTGTATCTTGTGTTTGCTTTTCTGCAGTCTTTCTCTCGCAAAAGCTTAAAGAGAGTCCAAAGATAGCACTGGCTTAAGCTTCCGCCTCTCTTACAGAGCTGGAGCTCTGCTCCGGCGCAGGCGTTGACGGTTGGCGGCGCCATGCGACCCCAAGCAGCGCTCAGTTCCATCCGATCGGTCGTCGCAGCGAGTTCGCGAGTTCGAATAGCGGCGCACAGAAATAAAGCGAAGAGCAGCAACGGCTTCGGCTACGGTTTCGGCTCCTTTTCGAAGAAGGGCGCGCGCGTAGAGCGGCGCGAGTAACGGATCCCGGAACGGATCCTCCGCGTCGAACAACTGGCTTCAAGGCGGCAAACCAGATTGCGCAATTAACCGAGTGAATCGCCAAATAGGCAAGCGCCTGAGTGAAATTCGATAGGAGAGGCAAAGCCAAGCGGCGACGACGACGACGACGATCAACGGCACTGCAAAGCCGTTTTAAAACAAAAAACTAACTAAAAAATATATAACAAAAACAAAAAAGAAATAAAGAAAGACAGACAACCAACATGGCGACCGCCGCCTGCGTTTGCTGCGCCCAGCCACAACAAATAAAGCAACAAGAGCAGCAAACACAGCAAAAACAGGCGCAGGCGCAGGCGCAGCAGCAACAGCAGCGGCGACACAACTGCGACAGCCATCGAATTCTGCAAATGTACGGCGCGTTGGCGGTTATCTCGCTCCTAGCCGCCAGCGCCGCCATCGTCCAAAGTGCAGCAGTCTCCTCCTTCGGTTAGTTCCCATTGAAAAACTCATGAAAATCTAATGAAAATCGTATCAAAATCGCCTGAATAAAACCCGGGAAAGGCCCCAATGAAAATGAGCCTGGGAAAATCAGTCTAGTTGATATTTTTTAATCAGCCAAACTCCTCATTGTGTGCAAAAGGTTGTGAGAAGGCGGTTTGCCTCTTCAGCTCCAGGTGGTGAAATGGTGAAAGGGTGGGATGTTCAGGGGGAAGAATTGGTTGGGAAGAATTGGTAATTGCGGCGCCTCAAGTGCGCCACTATAATTGCCATCTTTCGAGGAATTGGTGTGAAGTATCGGGTCACAAGATCTGGTCAAAAAAGTGGTACTTCCCCCGCACTAAACACATACATACATACCAGATAAAAACTTCGATTTCACTTCTCGTTTTACAGTTGATCTTCCACAGATTGAACTTCCGCAATCTTCTCTGGCTGTAAATCGAAGAAAGTTCGTCTGCAAAGATAAATGCATTGAAGGTGTCCGGGTCACTTAAGGTGGCTTCCAAAAAAAAAAGAGATATTAACTCTCTATTCAAGTTTTAAGTTTTGATTTCAGCTGCTTCTTACAGCGTTTTATCTGTAGATTCAAGAAAGTTAATTTTCACTTAGAGATATTATTGTTTCCTTGAAGAATTGTTGCTTTGTTTTAGTAATATTCATCTGTCAAGTAATATTTATATTAGCCTTACCTTTTGAACTCAATTTGCAACACAAGTTTCTCCCAATTAATTATAATAGGTACTTAATTAAAAGTAGAAACTGGCATTTTCGTAGTCTGCTTTAATTACATTCAATTTAGACTTTATTATTCGAAATTCGAACTGCCTTATCTAGAATTTCTTTATTGTAACATTTCTCTTAACCTAGAAATGAGAATTTATTCATTTTAACTTCTTTATTACCAACAATAGAGATTCTACTTGACAGAAAATTAACTTAAAAGTTCTTTAAATAATTGTGATAGCAACAAAAACTTGTTTGATAAAACTTGTTGTAAGAACAAGTCGCTAGCTGTTTCGGTTGTGGGGTATTGACTGTAGTTACCAAGTTACCTTTCTAATCTCTGCTATTATGGACTCTTTTTTAGTCACCCATCCCCATGTCCGTGGGTATAGAATACGCGCGCTGTGAACCACTGTCATTTGTTGTGTGTGCTTTTAATTTTATCACCGATTATTTGTGCTGTTTTTCTGTTTGGGAAACCGGTTGTCCGGGTCCCCCACACACTCGATCTTAACCGCATTTGACCGATCCCGCCGAGCTCCGTACACATGGTCTCTCGCCAGCGATTTGGCCAGCTTCGATTACTATAGCCACCTTGGTCTGCTGATAAGCGCGAGGCTTCATGAATCATTTGAGTCTCAAGCTCTGGCAATAAAAAATAAAATTAATAAGAAACACCGTTAAGCCGTAAATACATCACGCGGAAGTTTTGCGGCTAGAAATTAAAAAAAAAAAAAAAAAACAATGTAATGCAAATAAAAGAAAATACGTTTTTGTTTTTGTGAAACTTGAAACAGAAACTAAAAAAAAAAAAACAACGCACACACAAAGCGGAGAACAGAAAGGCAAAAACAGAAAACGCAACCCAACCGCCAGACGACCTCATTGAATACAGTTATGGCCCGAACAAAGAGCCAGATTGGCAAACTACACGACTGAATCTGCTCCACCGTTGCAGCAAGGGGTTAACGTTAATGGTAACATCAAAGTGAACCCACCGAGGCCCACCAGTCATCCATAGGCCTTTGAGATCGCCATAAACAGAACGGATTAAATGGGGAATCAGAAGAGAAATTAGATCGTGTTCTAGTTGGTTCTATGGGAGCTTATTTTATGGAATATTTCATATCAGGAATATCTCATTTGGTAGAGAATTTGCTAAATAATTTATTTATTTATTTGATCACATGATATCAAGCTGTACATGTTATATCTAACCTGATATTAATGGTATTTCTATTGTGATTTTGAATCATGTTTGCTGTCTCTGCATAGCAAGCGAAAATAAGATAAATAAAAGAGTTTATTATTATAATCAGTAAATGGAATATCGCTTTTTGATTTTAATAAACCGATACTTATTTTGTGAACAAATATAATCCATAGAATGGAAAGTAACCATATATGCCGCGTGAAAGTAAGTGCGCAGCTGGGAGATTTTCCCCGAAAACGGAATCCAAATCGAACGTCGCGAATCTTGATCTGGAATAGTGTTTACTCTATCCGAACTTTTTTTTTTTTTTGGCTAACACAACAAAGCGGCAAGACCGCGGCCACGAGAGTTATTTATCCAGCCATAAACATTCATATGTATATTTAGCCATGTACATGTTTGCAAACTGGTTTCCAGCTCTGTTTTGCCGTTGTGCTGTTGTGAATATAAAATGGAATTAACATATGTTGCCAGCAGCCATCTGTGGCTTGGATTGGCTGGGATTGTGGTGGATAGATTCCTCCAAGTATTTGGGTCTCACTACGAATATATATCGAATGCCACCTCGATGTCATCTGTGTTCAATTAGGTTGCACACCCACTCGTCGTTCCGCGTTTTTCAATTCCGCAACTGCAACTTATTTTTGCACAAACAGCGAGAGAGCTCTTAATTAAAATGCAAATTGTCCATAGCAGCAAAAAATAAAAAACGAAAAGCTATTTTCGGGGTCTTGCAATTCTACTAAGCTTCTCTTCTCTCGATACTGCGTTTTTCTGCCAAGTGCTGAAAATGGGTCTTTGATTTATGTATACGGCCATTAGGAGTCATGTTCAACTGGCTTTCCGCTGACTGGCTGGCCAGTTAAGCAGCAACAGTTGCCGTTAGGTCTGGCAATGTGTTGCACGCAACAGCAGCAAGCAGCAAGCAGCAAGCAGCGAGCAGCAGCAGCAAGCAGCAACAACCTATACTGCAACAATTTTCCCAGTTGCAAGGCTACTAAACTTGCCTGATTTCTTGTTTATTGTACAATTTATTTATTTTGTCGTTCTTTAGCCGGGCACAAACAGACAAGCAACGACAGTGGCCAACAGCAGAAGCGCCAGGAGGGGGGCAGCAGGAGCCGGGGCAGCAACAACAGCAGCAACATGATGACACATTCGCTTGACCTATTAGGAAAATTGGCCAACGGGAAATGTAGCGCACTGTCCAAAGCCAGCCGCACGTTCGTGTGCTGTGGAAAATGGGAGAGAACTGGGACTGAAAGCGGAAAAGCGGGAAAAGGTGCGAGGCCAGAGGCAGAGATACAAAGGCAGAGAGGCACAGACAGAGAGATAGAGACAGCCACGAGATAGGGGTAGAGAGACAGAGAGCTGGAAAGAGGGACAAGCACTTAACCCTTACCATTCTGACTTTGATAGTTGACCCAATTTCTGTCGTTTCACAAATAAAAATAAACCAAAGGGAATGATGAGCAGTAATAGGAGAAGATCTTATGCTCTATGAAGGGGAATTTTAAAGGAATATCTCTAAGGGGATGTTTTATAATTAAAACTGAAGAATTTAAAGCAATTTGATTAGAAAAATAAATAAATATTGTCTAAAATGTAATAATAGAAATCTTAGATAAATTTAGTCATCACAAATTTATTTACAAAATTATTTAGATTATTTAAAAAATCGTTCTTTAGAAAGTAATCCAAATTAAACATCAACAACTTTGTTTCTAATATTTTCTAGAGTTGTTTGTTAGTGAATTATCATAAGTAAACACACTATTAAGAAGGTTTTTGGTAACCTTAGTAGGAATACAATAGAAAAAAGACTGAGTGGCTTAAATAAACTCATTTGTGTGCAACAGATATTGAGCTCTCTGAAAGGGATTATACAAAATTTTAGCTAAAAAAATAAAATCTATTGACTCCACTCGACGAAGTAAAGATACATAAATATCGATTCCCTAATTCGATTGTGAAACTTTCCAACTCGTTGAAGGGTTTATGGCTTTACGGGTTCGCGGGATTATGGAAAACCCCCGGATTTGGACGGAGAGTGAAGAGTATAACAAACTGCACTTGTAGACTGCTTTTGTTTGTTTCTGTTTGTGCGTCGAGTGGCGTTCACTAGGGGTATAGTATGTGTGTGTGTGTGTATGTGTGCGTGAGTGTTGTGTAATTTTTAACAACAACTTTTTTTCGAGTGTCTCTCCATCGTGCGCTTTTACTGTTCTTCTTCCGCCTCCCCTCCTGTGGTTCTGGCTGTCGGGGCTTTAAGCCACCAACTGGCAACGCGTCTCGTACCGCCAAGCGCTGCCGCCCGCCCCTCCTCCCTCCCCCTTTCCGCAGGCAGCCGGGCGTAATTATGACGAGTGAGCAGAATCCAGCATCCAAACATTCAGCCATCCATCCAACCATCCATCCATCCAGCATGCAACACGCGTCCGCATCGCGTGGCAGCCACAGAATTTATTATGCCCAGTCGCCACTCGAGAGGAGAAAAAAAAACAGTAGCAGAAGCAGAAAGCAGAAGCAGAAAGCAGCATTCAGGCAAGCCCTCTAACTGCTTGACAATCTCTGCACGAGCAGTTGCAGTTTGCTCTTGGCCAAGTTCCGTTTTTGTCTAAATCTAAATCTAAGTCCAAACAACAACTCACAACTGGCCCACTCGTACAGGGGACTGTATATAGCACTATAGCTTTGTGGATCGGCATTGACTACGCATTTTAATGTGCCCTTTTCAAATTGAAGTGGCTGCTGCTTGACCTACACACAGATACACACGCACACACCCGCCACCCATCCGAACAAAGATAAACTTCGCGAGTTATCAGCCGATAAATAGAAGTAAACTGGGGAAAAATCTTGAGTTTCTTTTGTAGTTTTCCTTGAAAATTCCTTTATTAGATGGAGGAAATATTAGTCAATAGTTTGGTATACTCTATAGATATATTTATGAAATAAACATTATTTAAAATATAATTAGTATCTTTATTTTTATTATATGTATTTAGATTTATCATTAAGTAATAACACTTCATTTTATAAAGCTGAAATTGTCTACCTTTAGTTCATCTATCTCTGTTAGAACCATTTTAATTGTTTCTGTCATAATTATTTGAAAAGAAAGACTCAAATCAATTATATTTTTAGGTAATTCAATCAAATAATCAATCAAAATAATACAATAAATAAAACAAACAACAAACAATGTGTTCCGCCTGAAGAAAGACTCGTTATTTTTTATACTCCAGCTAGAAAAAACAATATACAAAATAATGTTATTACTTAGCTCCTAGGTGCCATGATAAATTCGATTTTAATTAATGTTCACATCGAATAGAAAAACTGTTCAAATTTAAATGAAACCATTTCGGGTATACATTTTTTTTCGGTGTTCAAGAGCTTGTTGTAATTTGTTTTTTATGTTTGCCTGCGAGTTCGTTTGTTTTGTTTGCTGTTTGGTTGTGTGTTCATGTTTATCTGTATAATCGGACCTGTGTTAACCTGACCTTGCCCAAAAACGAAAATGACTTAGCTCTCTTGGGCTTCAGTTACAAGTTTTGAGTATTTTTTTTTTCGGACAGCTCCCCTAAGTATTGCTTCGGCTGTGACGTTGGTGACTTTCCCCGGGAAAGCGTTCTGCTTTCCCGAAAAAAGGTAATACGAGCAGCGGTTCTGCTCTGAAAAAGAAGACAAATTATTAACGGCATATTTGGTGGATAAAATTGGGTGGAACTGCCGCCGATGGGCCCTTTCTTTTGGGCCCGCTTCGCTGGCTTCCCGTAAATCGTAAACCCATTTCCATATGAACTCCACCACCACTCTCGGATCGGAACTAGGGCCCTAAACAAACCCGAGTTGAGCATTAATTTAAGCTGTGTGTGTGTGTGTTTATTTGGCTCTGAGTGCTGTGTGTGCTTTTAACCCAATTAGCAATGACGCTTCGGCTGTACAGCTCTTGGCTGGCCTCCCCCCTCCGGAATATAAGCCTTAATCATTACTTAACTGTATGGAATTCATTGTATTAGCGTGCTAATGGCTTTTCATTCTGTAACAATTGCGACTAATTGAAGATGCCGTACGGGGGCGAAACCGGCCACTGAATGGGTGTTATTTGTTTAACTTTCCCCCTAGAACAACTCAATCGATTACTTAAATTCTCCAATATAATGACCGTATAAAATCGTCCAAATGTCTGCCATTAACCTGCTTGTAATTGAGTGCATTTGCCGAAACGATGATTGAAAGCAAACTCCAGCACGTGGAGACAGCCCCCCCAACGTATAAGCTTGGCTATTAATGTCAAGTTCGAAATGGGAATTAGCTGCTAAATTGCACTCGCACACACGAATATTGCGACTTGGGCGCGAGAGATGGAAATGCAAATTGTTTTTACATGGGCAGCGAATAAAAATGCTTAATAGTGTACGCAAATACTGTGTGGCAATTGCCGGGCAGCAAAAGAAACAATTGGGAAAGGCAGTTAACGTCGTTTAACCGAAATTTGAATGCTCTGTGAGATGAGCGGTTTATTTAATACAAAATTATATTTTAAATATCTTTTTAGGTATCTCTTTTATTCGATTTCTTTAAAAATGCCTTTAAAAGTATGGAATAAAGTGTTTAAATAACCAAATTTAGTATAATTTATTTGTAATACTTGGTAGTATAGTTTTGGCTCCATTTTTTAGGGATTTCAAACCTCTAGGAATTCCTGTAGCACCCTTGATATTAATGGAATATAAAATATGCTGAATATTCCCCTGAAACCGTATAATAAATTACATATGTAATGTTTTACTACAAAACAAAGGATTAATAGTTATTTTTATTATTGTTGTAATGATATTTGGGCCATTGATTTGCTTATAAATTAAGACATGAGACTTAAACATAAAATAAACATAAATAAAAGCTCTCGGAGGGTAAACAAATATAAAACGAAACTAAGAAATCTCAGTTGATTTTAAAACCACTTAAAATGTGCCTAAGAATACGCTGCACCAATATAACTTCTCATAAACCTAATTTTTACTACCATACAAAACATTTTTAGGGTAACTTTTAAAGAGGTTTCAAGACAGTAGAGATTTCTCCAACACTCGTTGCTCGCACTTACATTTTATAGGGTTAAAAAAGTCTTTATTGCCCTACAAAATATTATTGTACCCCATGCAAAGGGTATAACATATAAAAAAAAAAAGAGCGAGGGCGGCTGAAAAGCTGCAAATGCGAAATATGAACACAAACACACAATATGGCTGTTGCTGCAACAGCCGCATCTCGGGTAATAATATAATAATAGTGTACGTATATGTGGTGCAGTCACTGACCCAGAATATGGATACATGAATATGTACATATGTACATATACATATATACAAAAGTAGTTTTCCTACACGACAACAATGTGCTCGCTCGCTGCTGGTGTTTGTATTTTTATTAATTGAAGTACTTAATAGTGGCTGTGCGAATCTTTAACCTTTGCCAGGCGCAAAGTTCGAGATCGAGTGCAAAATAATTGAACGGAGACGGCACTACTCTTGTGTGTTCGTGGCTCTTGTGTGTGTTTTTAGTCGCAGTCATTCAATTATCGTAGAATCTATTCGCATTAATTGAATTTCGGAATTCGGCATTTCGGAATTGTGTTTGGCTTGGTTTCATCACCAAAAAAAAAAAAAAAAAGAAAAGAGAGCGTGATAAGCACCTTTTCGTCGCCCATCTAAACATGCAACCAACCATCCAGCCATTTCCATACCAATTCACACCGAATATCATATTTTTAGACTTGTCACACTGGCTTTATTTTGGGGTCGGAGCAGCGGTTTATTTATTGATTGACAACTCGCGGATGTCGTCTGCATGCATTGCGGTTAGTTGCCTGATGGATTCCGCATACAGATTGCCGACCATTCCAAACCAATCCACACTTTGCCCTTCAAATTAGCGCTAGGCTGTGAATTCAAGCCCAAGGCGTCTGCACCATTAACTGATCTGAGCTCAAAGAAAAAAATACAACTAATATAACTCTCCATTTCAGGCGATCGGCGTTCACACCTGACAGTTAAGCCGCTGTGCAGCGTCCAGCACGAACACTTCATCGAGAGCGATGGCAAGGACTCCTGCCTCATCATTGAGTTCAAGCCGGGCTCCTATGGCGAGGAGAACACATTATGTTCGCGTATACTGAGTGCTCCGCCCAGTTACGGGTTCATTGTGCGTCTTATTCTGCCCAAGTTGCGGCACAGTCAGCCGGATGTGGATGCCACAAGTCCGGCCACAAATATTATGACTGCCATCTCCGGCACAGGTGGGAGCAGCAACTCATCTAAACTAAGGAGAACGGCCAAGTCGGAAGGCGGCATGGTGATGGTTCAACCGAATTCCACGGCGACTTCCCGGGTGATTAAACGGAGCTGCCCGCTGAATATCGTAAGTGAACTTACCTGTAGACATCTTTATTTTCAAGGTTGGCACGATTGAAAGACACACGCAGAAAAAATCTATCTAAGATGGAAAAATTAAAGGGAATAATAGGAAAATTTAAGAGCTCATGTCAAGCCTTTCAAGATAAAGTTGAACACTTGATATAATAATAAAAATACCATTAAACAGCCCTCTTTTTCGCCGAGTGTAGTTGTAGTTTGCTGATTAGTGCGAGGTTGCCATTTTCTGCACCTTCCGCTTGAATTATTTGCCAGTTTCTTTGATCCCATTCATTCGGCTTCGAAAAAAAAACCACACCACTCCAGTGCGCATGCGCAGCACTCAAGTGTGAGAATCGGATTCAAAAGTTAAAAAAGCTGAGTTCATGATTATGCCAGCAAGTAAAATTCCACAGTTCAGGATTCGACTTAGAACCAACCAAATTCTGAATGACTTCATCAGATATCTATCAAGATTTGTCGTGTTATTATGCCTGAAATTACAGACCGT
Organism: Drosophila parvula; assembly: GCA_018904695.1. Taxonomy (NCBI): domain Eukaryota; kingdom Metazoa; phylum Arthropoda; class Insecta; order Diptera; family Drosophilidae; genus Drosophila; species Drosophila parvula. The sequence goes on along the minus strand of JAEIIG010008251.1, from coordinate 59,133 downwards.
ACCAGGGCCAAATAGATTACAAGCTCATAAGCAGGCATCGATTATATAATGTATTAGTACTCTCGATTGACATTGTTACTTTTTTGTGGCTTTCCGATGAGACAGTTTGACATCTGAAATTGTCTCCAATTACCGGCAGGCAGTTCCATGCGGGACGAGGTGAGTCGACCCCGAGGCGTAGCGTAATTCGTCAGCTGATCGTTGACATTGCCAAGGTGTTCTCGATTAAATAAGAAACTTTCCATTTAAAGTGTGTGTGTGGTTGGCCATTGACATTGAACCAGCTGGGTTTTGGGGAATGTTTCACTTTCTGCGAAGCCAAAAATTCCGAGCAAGTATTCTCTTTGGTTAGTCAAAGCCAGAAAAAGCAGCGTCGTATTTGCATAAGCGCGCCAATTTCAACCATTTTGCTGGGGCGTCCGACTGTTTGGGCGTTATTGTACAGGGTATTCTACATAGTTTTTAGGGGAATATTCGAATAGAGATCTGTGTGTAACAGAGAGTAAAAATAATAAAGAAAATAAGGTCATTTGAGGGCCAAGAATACATAAAATATAACCAAAGTTAGGGTATATTAAAGATATAATGTAAATAACATTTAAAGTAATAGAAAGAACTTGGTAAAAATGTATTTTCTACTATCTCTCGTATTTTCTGTGCCTTTTCTTGGTTATGGTTAAAAAATTACCAATAAGGGATGACTTGTATATGAGTTTTACAAATTTGTAATGCTTATAATCAATCATTTCCAGTAATAATTTATTCAGAAGATATATTTGTACCTTAACCTGGGAGAATTTTTAAAGTTAAAGTTCCTAATTCTTACCACAAAGACTCTTTAAGCCCCAAGGACTTATAACTAAGTCCCCTTAGCTCTCTCAGTTACCACTCATAGCTTGTTGGCCAGTAACATCCATATAACCGGGTATCTCAAAGTCGGGCAGTCAAGCCTTCTTCCTTCTTTTTTTTTCTTATACTGTTTGTATTTGAAACACGTTTGAATCATTTTGGCCAGGGAAGCGAAACGCAGCAGCGACACACACGCAGCAGCAAAAGCAAAAGCAGAAGCACAACAACCGCAGCACCGCCGCAATAGCAAAAAGCAACACTTTCGGCAACTTGCGCGTCGCGTCGCCATAAATCCCGTCGACTTGTACTGACGACTGACTGACAGTTGGCGACGCCATAAAGGCTAAACTATGCTACTGAGAGCTTGGGAGCTGGGATCTGGGAACATGGAGATTGGAGGGAGTGGGGACCATATCCACATTTGCATGTCAACGACTATGGAGCCTTCTTTGTTCTGTCAGCGATGCAAATTGATGCGTCGCATAATTACGACGGGAATCGTAATCATTATCGTCTTCCTAATGAGCGCGTCTAGGCTAGTAAATATATAATATCACGGTGCAGGGGATCGTCAATCACTCTGTTTGTTATTTTTATTAGGTTTTTGAAAAAAAACGGGTTTAACCGTTGTCGAGGGGAACACTCCCCTGTTAATTGTTGTTTACTACGCTTACAGTGCAGGGGGGTGGATGGAGTCTCCAGTTATTGAACCTGGGGACAACACAAAGCGCTCTGAACCCGTATCCATTGCGCTCTTATCATCATAGCACGTGAAACAGCGCAGATATTAATGGATTCAATTTATTATTATTGTATATAATTTATATATGTAGTACATATACGTCGTAGTTCTCGTTTCTGGCGCTCGTTTCTTTTCATATACTTTGTATTTTTCCAGCGTAAATATTTAATTTTGCATTATGTGTGTTTGCATTCGCGGGCTTGATCGTTGATTTTTGATCGTTCTGTTGAACTTAACAATTCGTGTCACGTCACCATTGACACCGGCGTGGGCGTGGCTTTAGTCGAAAGGCGAGAATTTTAGCGATTAGCATTTCGATCGTGTAAACTGTTTGCTCGCACGTTTCGCGGCAAATGGCCAGCACGCACTTAGGACACGCTTTTAGCCAGCTCGCCTTAATTGCAAAAATCTATTTACAATTTATAATATGTAGATACTATATATATTCCACCTTCAATCCACAGTTCAGCTCGCTGGACCCGCACACTGCCCAGTGGCGAGTGGATCCCTGCCAGCTGGAGGACACCGCCTCAGAGATGGAGGATCCAGTGCGCCTCTTCCATGGTCGCGTGAGAATCGTTTGGGAGCATGGCATGAACACGCTTCGCTCCCAGCTGTTGGTCACGGCGCTGGGCAAGGGAGAGCAGTGCAAGGATGGCAGCAAGCACCAGTGTCTGAGGATCGGGTGAGTTTCTATATCGGAAGCGTATTTATACCTGCATCTAATATATAATATATAATACCCGCAGCGATGAGCCCATTCTCTGCATCTCCAAGGAGCTGGCCTGTGACGGCGTTCGCCACTGTCCGTATAGCAATGAGTTCGACAGCGACGAGGATCTCGAGCTGTGCTCGAAGAAGCGTCGCCAGGGAGCTGGTCACCTGTCCGCCGGCCTGGAGTCAGGTCTCCTTGAGCAGTTCGCCCTGGAAGTGTACCGCAAGCTTGTTCCCAACGATGCGGCCACGGGGCCGGCGGAAGTGCCGCGTAATGACAGCGAAGGAGCCGGCGATAACACGACGACGACGGGCACTTCGACGACTACGCTCCGCAAAGTGCACACCAAAGACATGAAGAAGCCCGGCGATGGGTCGCCCAACTCCATTGGGCCCAGCCTGGCCACAGAGGGAGGAGACCCGAAGCCGGACAACGAGACGGCTGAGATTGGAGCGGGGACGGGAGCCGGGAGTGGATTCACTCGCCGCAACTCGACGCGATCGGGCCTACACTCGGATCTGTCCAAGTACGGACCGTGGGGCTACCTAATGCTCGGCATGCTCCTGTGCGGCGGTGCCCTGCTCATCTGCGGCCTCTGGGGTACGTTAAACTGCACCGTAATCTAGTCCGACCAAGTAAGGCACTGTCATCCGGCGTTGTACTCATGCATGTTTCCCTGTTTATCGTTTCTCTCCCTGCACATCACCCAAAAAAAAAAAACCGACCTGCGACTCATGTGTGGTGCTCCGACCGTGCCTAACATTTCCGACAATCGTTCCCCTACTAAATCTACTTCCCCCCCGCCCTACCTCCACGGCAGTTCTCTGTTGTCGCTTGAGCTCTCACATTGAATCCATCCGTTCCCTTGCAGCCTCCGCATCGCAGCACGCGGTCAACAACGAGCGGGAGGCGGCGCTGGCCGCTGCCAATGGTGGCGGAGGTAGTGGTGGCCAGGACCACCTGGGTGCCACCTCGCCGCCCAACTACGAGGAGCTGGATCCGCCGCCGGCCTACTCGGTGCTGTTCCCCAATCAGAAGGCGGCCAGCAGCAACACGCTGAACCTGGATGCGGCGGCAGCCAGCACCACAACAGCGGCAGCAGCAGCAGCTGCAGCTGCAGCGGCGGCGGCGGCAGCAACAGTAGCAGCGGCAGCCCTATCAGGAATAGTACCGGGCGATGTCTCACATCTGCCACAGCACCAGCACCAGCAACAGCAGCAGCAGGAACAGCCAACGAACTAGCCCGTAAGCCTGACAAGACACCTGTCGCACACCTGGAGAACGTAGCTTGTAAGGTCCCAACATCTCTTCGACTGACTCTGATGCAATTAGCTTAAACCAATTTAGTGATAGCCCTAAGTGTGACTCTATGTTAAATGATTGACTATATCTGTATGCTAACTAATAGCGAATAACAACAAAAAAAAATTGTGTAACAAATGTGTAACAAATAACGAAGAAGAATCCAACAGCCGTCCTGTCAACGCCGCTGCGCTGTCGCCGGCAGACCCCCTTAGCTTCCGATAACTGAAAAATATATAATATGTATTGATAGATGATGATTGTAAAGAACTGCAGCTGCAGCAGCATCAACTGACGAATCGACTAACTTTTGTAATTCTGTTAATTTAAAATTTAATGTGATATAAATTTAAACTGAATAAAAATGCAAAGTGTTTAAGTATAGCACGGTGGTCTTTTTGTGGGGGTTGTAGGCTTAGTTTTTCATTAAAACTATTTTATAGAAGGAATATTTACCAGATAACGAAAGTTGCTGTACGAGTTTCTCAATTTTGTAGGATTCCTGAACTGTACCAATAAAATACAAATAATAATAAAGAATTAAGGCAAAATGATCTAAATCGATATAAATATGCGTTCATATCGAATGATGTATCCAAATATATTGTTATCGCTTTACCAAGCCGCGATTTCCTCCACTGTGCAGTGGAAACGATGCATCTGCGACTGACAACTCCATCGGACAAGCTTTCAGATTGCAGCCTACTTTCAGGGCGTCAGCATTTAATAAATAAACTAAACCCACACGAAAAACAGAAAAAAGAAAAACACAGAGCGTTGTTTGTTTTTTTTCACATCGAATTGAACATCTTTTTTTTTATTTGCAATTCAGGTAAATTAATGGGGTCGCATCGGAGAAGCGGGGGGGCGGGCGCCTGGGAATGGGACTAGGGGAGTGTCTCTTTGCTTTTTCACATTCAAATTGCAGGTAGTGCTAAATGAGTTGAGTTCTGTCTCGCGTTTGTTTTCGTTTGCCTCTGTTATTTTTGTTTTGTTTTTTTTTAACTGATATATTACGTTGCTCTGATATTATATTGTTCCATTTTCTAGTTACTTTTTACAAGTATTTTCGGCTAGCTATAGTAGCTAGTGACCTCGTCCTGTGTCGTTAGCTGCATCAATCTAATCCTGCTGCTCCTACACGCACACCAACCTTCTTATGTAAAACCAAAAAATTTACGCTAAAAACAAGAAGCAGCTCCGTGAAGTGAGACGGGCCCCGGCAAAAAGAACGAGTACCAATCGAAGGACTCGCCGGGGGGCGAGTCACAGGACTTGCACGGATATCGCGCTACGTTTGCAAGTTCGGTCTAGTTTAGTCGAAAATTCTACTACATTGTACATACATATGGTGTGTGTGTGGTGTGTGTTTGTTTGTGGTGTATACCTATATACTTAATTGCCAATTTCAGCAGTTAGACGTCCGAGGCCGGAGGCCAGCGGTTATCCTGTTTGAATTTATATTTTCGGCTTTGCTTACATACTCATAAGATTTGGGCGTTTTCGTGTTTATCGATTCCATTCATTTTACAATACAATTCTTCTTCCTGGCTTAAGTGGCTAGATGTGATCGTAAATACTTGTTACTCGTTACTCGTTACTCTTTACTCGTTACTCGATAGATATATATATATATGTATATCGTACAATTAATTGGGTGCAGTATATGGATATTTCGTAGATTGGGTTTTGTGCAGAATTCCCCCTGTTATACCGTCCTCCTGTTCCGTATCTGTATCTCTCTGTGCTTGTATCTTGTGTATCGGTCCAGTGGTCAAAGCGGGGGGAGGCTTGGAAAAACTCGTTACTCTTACTAACTAACTCATAGGCCATAGGGTACACTTAGCAAATAGTTGTTGTTGTTGTATGTGGTTCAAGAAAATGTTAAATAGATAAAAAACGATCTCTGATAAAATGTCTTTATCTTCATTGTATTCAAAAGTCGTTAAAAATAAATTCAAATTCAAAATCTTCTTGCACAAGGAGTCTCGCGCTTAAAAAGTTCGCTTCTCATTGGTTTGCTTTGGTTTTTCTATCAGTTTGGTTTAGGTTTTTTGTTTTTAGTTAGCTTACGCACTACAAAATACTCGATAGTTGTTAATCTATGCTCGATAGTTTCGATTTGTTGTTGTTGTTGTTGTTTGTCTAGAGTCCTACGTTAGTTATCATGTAAAATTGGACGCCAAAAAACAATTAACAAAAGTGACGCGAAGCCTTAAGCTAAAATCTTTGTGAAAATTCAATTGTTTTGTAATTCTCAAGTTGTTTTTCCGGGTGTCAGTGTGTGTACGTGTACGTGTGTGTGTGTGAGGGTTCAGCTCATTTTTTGTTTTTGGTTACTTCTTCGATAAATAAGGCCAGTGGATACGCATACATCATAAAAGTACAATTCATGTTTATCATATTCAATGTTTCACATTTCGATACAAATCTAGTTAGTTTACAAAAAGCGCTTCTATCGAGTCCTCCGCAACGCACACACTTATCCGTAATCCGTATTCCGTAGCTCACCTAAACGTACATATATATACATATATATAGTATATATATATAGTATATATATAAATAGCATAGCAGATGCGCATGTATTCGTATAATAATCCCTTCTAGTAGCCGCAACTCATGGGGAAAGCCTCTAGCCTTAGCAATTTTGGGTGAACTCTCTTCCCGTTTAGTTGATTCAAAGTTGTTTGGTATAAAAAATAGAAAACATTTGGTAACAATAAAAACGGTTTCTCCCTTTTAGTTAGCTTCTCAAAATTATCGCGTTTTTTTTACCATCCATACGAAATAAGTCCCGCAGACGCTTGAAGTCTAGGTAGAGATACATATAGTATATGCTACATATATTCTCCCTCATCCCGTACCCGAATCAGTACTAATAAAATCCGTTTAGCTTGCTACAGAGTTTAAGGTATACAATATGTGGTTCATATATGGGAATATGAAACGCGATATGAACGGCTTAATATACAAGTATATATATACTTCCGGCTTAGATCTACGTTTCGTTCTATTGAATACGCTCTTGATTGCTTAAAAGTTGCTCGAAAATTAGTGTATCTGTTGGATTTGCTTTTTCTCTTTTGTTTAGTGGTTAGCGAACTGCAATGCTGCGATTTCTCTGTTTTTCTTTAGCGATTTTAAGCGAATTAAAAGCACATTGATTGTATACATATGTGTGTGTGTGTGGGAGTGTGTATCGAAGTGAGTGTGTCCTGCGGGGAGGAGGGTATCCTGTTTGCTTCTTGTTAATCCTAATCGATCAGGCTGATCAAATCGTTACACTAATAATCCTACGCTTGCCCTTCCTTGCCTTCTACGAGCTGACATATTTCCTCGACTACAAGTTGGTCATGTTTTTTGTTTATAATTCGGCTGTTTCTTGTTGTAGTTGTTCTTGTTGTTCTTGGTGTCTGAGTGCTGTTTCCAATGGTATGGCTGTTGTTGTTTGTCTCCTCTCAAGGATCATGCATCGATGGAACACTTGCCCTGCTAAACCAAAAGCAAATTGTGCGGATGGACGACGACGATGACGACGACGACGACGACGACGACGAAGAAGAAGACGGCGAGTTGGTGGATTGGAGTTTCGGGAGGCAGGAAGTCATGGATGAGCTTCCTGCTACCTCCTTTTTGGCTGGACCCAGTTTGTGCGCTTGGGTTGCTATTCGCGAGTCTTTTTTTTTTGGGGGGTTCAGTTGGACTGCCCAACCTAGCAGTAGTTGCCATTGCCATTGCCATTGCCATACCACGGAAAGGTCCAGCACCATCAGTGCGGGAGCATCAGAGGCCGCGCCGTGCTACTCAGCCTGTGGTGGGCCTTCTCTCCAACGCCATACTCATCGTAGCTAAGCAGCGGCGAGATCTTCAGGCCCGTCTTCTCCGGTATGATCTTGAAGTGCGGCTGATCGGCGCTCACCAGCAGCGGTCGCTTCATCGACGAGTGCACATAGTCATGCGGATGCTGCATGGAATGCGGCGGCATTGTAGCTGCTCCCAGCGGCCTCCTAGTGCTGGGCATGTTCATCTTCTTACACGGCTCCGGCTTGCTCTCATAGTTCATCTGGCAGTTCTCCGGCGAATACTTGTTGGGCTTGTAGATGGAGAAGATGTTGTTGATCAGGCTCAGGGCCGAGTGACCACCGGCCGAGGGATGATGAATGCCCGCCGTCGGCTGTTGGGTGAGCACACTGCCCACGGTCGAGTGGCCGTGCTCCGGATAGAAGTTGTTGTACTGATACGAGGGCAGTGTGTCCACCGTGGGGTACACCTTGTGGCCATAGCCTTGACTATGCGGGCCATAGGAAGTTCGGTGCTGGAAGGCGGGCGCGGGCGCTATGGCGGGAGCAGAGTCAAAAAAAGATGGATGATAGCCGCCACCGGCGTTGGTCGAAGACTCGCTGGAGTCGAGCTGGGGCGGCGAGGGCATCCCTTCGAGCAGCGACTTCTTGATCATCAGCCGCTCGTGCTCCCGGTCATGGAGATCGATGGGCTGGCCATTGTTGTAGCATCGAACGTTCACGTTCTTCACCTTGAGGCTGCTGTGCATGTTGCGGCGCATGTCCATGTTGATGGGGCTGGGCGGCTTGTCCAGTTGCTCCCAGTACTTCTCCAGGTCGATGTTGAAGTCCTCCAGGTCGATCTCAGTGGTGTCCGAGCAGGTGTCCTCGTCGAACATAGTGGCCGGCGGCTGCATCTCCAGCAGCGACTTGCTGCGCGGGGGGCGTTGATAGTTTCCCGAGGGGGCATAGCGTCGCCCGGGACTGCGCGGAGGAGCGGGAGCAGCGGCACTGAGATACCGCTCGTCCTCGTCCAGGAACTTATCCTGTAGCAGCAGGCGCTCTCTTTCGGCGCGTATGAAGTGCTCCAGGTCAGTGTCGTAGCGGCAGTGCATGTGCTCCTCCTCCTCGGCGGCAGGATGATGGCCAGGGCAGTGCGGCCGGGCATGGGGACGCACGGAGGCCGAAGGCGGTGGCTGCTGGCGTTGCTGGCGATGGCAGCAGCAATCTTCCGCCGCGGAGCAGCAGCAGATGACCGTGGGTGCCGTGGGAGGGATCCGGGTAGGCAGTCTTCCTCCTCGCTCCTCGAACAGCCAGTCAGCGGCACTCAGGTTCCGGCTGCTGCCGGCTCCCGGTGCCCTCGGACGCATCCTCGACCCCGGATAGATGTCCTCTAGCAGGCAGCGGGCGCTGGTGCACTGATCCCGGGCACAGCAACGGTCCAGGCTGCTGCTGCACAGCTGGTTCATGTTCCGCCTGTACGCCTCCCTCTTTTCACGACGCGTATTCGAGGCGGGGGGCAGCTCGTAGTCAATGATGTCAAAGGGCATGGTCTTGGTGGTGGCACTAAAGGAATACGACTTGGGCACACCCGCCCGGTTCTTCAGGATGGAGGTGGTGGCAGGCGGGGCTGTTCCAGAGCTACCACTGCCACTGGCCATGCCGCCGCCCGACTCAAAGACGTTGCCCTCGAAGCACCAGCTCTGGGACTTGGGGTACTGGAACTCCTTGCAGCTCTTGGACCGGTGCAGGCCGTAGCCAGGGGATCCCTCGCCCTCGCCGCGTCGCTCCTGCTCGGCGGTACCTGCTCCACCGCACTTCTCGTCCAGTTCGTGGATGTCGCGCAGCGTGCGAAAGGGTCCGTACTTGAGGCAATCCGGCACATAGTCCTCGTCCATGTCGTCGGAGCGATTCGAGTAGATGTTGTCCGTGTACCAGGTGGGATCCAGCTGCTTGGGCCGTGGCTTAGCCTGCAGCAGCTTGTCCCGCTTCGACTGGCGATAGCTCTCGAAGCAGATGCCCTTCATCTTCTCCAGCTTCTGTTCGCGGATACGCTCCCAGTTCTCCCAGTTCTTGTCGTTCTTGTTCCGTCTTCCCGAGAGGATGAGAACCTCGCGGTCCTTGTCCCAATCGGCACTGCCCTCGTCCCCGTAGTCGATGTTCAGCCGCTTCGTTTCCGTGTCGGACTCGCGAGGAACTTGATGGTGGTGGTGGTGCTGGCTCAGGTGGTGCATGGATGCGGATGTGGTTACGGATGGTGCGGATGCGGGTGCAACGCTACTACCAGCTAGGCTGTGGTTCTCGGACACTACAATTCTAATCCTACGCTTGGTCTTGTCCGTTGTCCGCGACGACGTCTGCAGGGATGACTTGTGCGGTCTGTCCCGCTCGTCGGAGGGCGGCTCGTCCTCTTCTGGCTGTCACACCTCCTGCAGATACTTGATCGGGCAGTAGCCCTGCCCGTGCTCCGCGGCGCGGATCATGACCATGCCGTTGACCTCGTCGCCGGTCTTTTGGAATGAAAGTGGGGGTATTTCGGGGGATAAAAAGCGGGATTCCTGGGTGGTGTTTCTCTCTCTCTCTCTCTCTCTCTTACCTGGATGACGATCTGATCACGCAGCAGAGTGAGATTCTCGCCGCGCTCGCTGTCCGACACCTGAAGGTTGTGGGTGACCTGAAGGGGCTTCTCGTTGGCATTTAGACGGACACAGTACTTGGATGGGAAGTAGCCAACGCGGCCCAGGACCTTGCCCTTCCACCAGTCCGGATCGGAGTTATCGATGACAGTCACCTGGGATTCGGGTATTATTTATTAACAATTTATTATAGATGAGATTATAATTATACAAAAGAAAGATATAATTTATTTAATTATTATTTAATTTTATGTAAAATTTAATCTGCGTTGACGCCTAGCAAAGCTACTGTAACGATAACGATAACAGACAACAGTGAATCGGAACAAGTGGGCAGCCCAGCTGTCAGATGTCCCATTTTGACATATTTGAGTTGACAGAAAATCAAGGACGAAACTTTTCCTTCTAAACTTATGAAATAAACATAGAACAAGGTATTTTAAAAATATTTATATATTTTATAAGACATATATTTATATATTTCATAAAACATATATTTATATATTTTATAAAACATAAATATATTTAAATATAAAATAAAGTACTATAATTCGTAAAGTACTTTAACTTGGCTTTATTTAAAATTATCTCTCCGCCACTTTTGCATAATTCTACTAATTACAGCAAACACTCAAAAAATGAATAAACATTGAAACACAATCTCTTCTCCAGGCAAATATTATACCATACTGTTAATGTGCTCATTTGAAAGCGGATTACTATATCTAACATCGGACGTAGCTGGTGTAGCTCTTGCCTTTTCCCCTTTATTTGCACTTGTAGCTATTACTTTTTGTTTCGCTCTCGTTCTATTTGCGCTTTCCTACTTTCACATTCAGTTATTAAGTACGCGACTTTCGCGCGGGAAAAAAAAGGGCATATCGATCCGCGCACAGTAAATTCCCTTGGAAGCCTGCCATAAAGCAAAAGTTTGACTCTATCCTCGCTACTGAACAAGGACGACGTGCAGTGCAGGCAGGCAGGGCCCAAACAAAAGCTAATCTGTAAATATTGAACACTTTGCCGGCGGCTCGCAATCAGAGGAGTGTACACAAAAAGTCGGTAACTATTATTATTTCTTCTTATTCGCTGTTTGTTTCGCCCTGTGTGTTTACGTCGTGGAAATAAAAACGAGTCCTTCCACCATGATAAATAAACATGTTTTCGTTCAGCATTGTTCGCTGTTAATAATGAATAAGGAGCGCGGCATACACATGCATATATGCGTATGTGTTTCTGATTTAGTTATACCAATTTCCCGGGCACCTATTGTGCCAACTAAGCCCTCGCTTAGTGGATTAAATAAAGCGCTTTGTTTATTATTCAAACACATACACTTATTAATTTATGGCCGGACAGTGGCAGTTCGGACAAACTTTGTGATTAGCTCACCTTGTAGCCAGCCTTGAGGTCCAGCTCATCGGCATGCCGCGCCTTGAAGTTGTAGATGATGACGTACAGGTTCGTGGGCAGCAGGCGATGCGTTTTCTTTAAGGAAAAAAGCGGTTCAAAAGGATAACGGGGGAAGCAGGTTAAATGGGGGTCACAAAGGTGGCGGAAAGTCAATTGAACGGCGAGCAGGCAAGATCAACTCAAGAAACGTGAAACTTAGCAGAAAGTAGTTAGGAAGCGTGGCTGGGGACTACCTGGGGATGTCTTACGGGTGAGAGGCACGGCGAGGTGCTGGCCGAGGATTGTGACTTCTCCATCTCGTCCGGCAGATCGACGCTGCCGCCACGCATGCCCCGGGTGGCGTAGAGCAGCTTCCGGCCCGGATGCGAGGGGCTCGACGGGGCTGTAATGGTTTTGGATGCGTTAATCCCTGCTCCAGGACAGGCTCAATGGATTGGATGTGTTTGGTATTAATTGAATGCGAAGTGGATGAACGAAAAATCAGAATAAGAGAATAAGAATATCCATGGAATAAAAAAGAAGATATATAGTAGATATTTCACAGATAAATTAAACTAGATACGACTAAGGACTAAGAGGGTTTAGAGAGGCATTTTCGAGTCGATTGAGAGGTTGAAAAATGTATGTGTCAGCAGATGAAGTTATAGTTAGTTTAGTAGACTACTTAGTTAGCATGTTTACTTAGCATAGTTACTACTAGATAAAAGGTGAACCAAATCGAACTACTCAACGCAATATATTACTTTACTCGACGTATTTACAAATAGCAATTAAGTAAGTAAGTAATTAAGTAAGCAACTGGATAGAGTTTAGCTGGCGTGGTGTCGGTGTTACATTATACGTACTATTCAGTTTGGGGAAATTAGACTTAGACTTTTGTTTGGGGAACCGAGAAGATATTCGAGAGGAGGCCAGAGAGGTGCCCCCTTGAATGGGGGTTTGGGGTTTGGTGGTGGTGGTGGTGGTGGTGGTTGGTTAGTTGGTGCTGGCATCCGGGATTATACCGGGATCGGTTAGCTACTTACAGTGCAGGCGGCTGTTGTTCGACGGCGGAGTGCTGTGCTCCAGGTGGCCTCCGGAGCCGCCGTGATAGTAACCAGCACCGGAACCGGCCGACGTTGAGGCGCCCGTGCCCGGCAGTTGGGCCCGTCGCCTGAACTGGCCGTGCAGCTCCGACGATTCGGGCGAGTCCAAACTCAGGGATTTCATGCGTAAGTTCAACTTTTGGCGACGCGGTGAGTGCGGTGCTGTTGTTGGTTTTTTTGTTTTTTTTTTTATTGGAATTTAGTGTCGGTTCGGATCATGGTTATATATATTTTTGTTATATTTTTAGATTGTTGTGTTTGGACAAATCACAGCACATGAGTTTTGGTTCGTTCGCAAAAACAATGGCAGTAAGATGTGGAATAAACAATTTGTTTGATTTTAATTTCGTTGTTTTGGTTAAGCATTTAGAAACTACAAGTCTAAACAAAAACCAAATAAGATAAAAGATTAATTGAAAAATCAAAAAAGTAAACCGAGGAGAAGGCAAATTAAATAATAAAACGTTGAACACTTAGTGGCCCTTTGCAGGGACATCCATAGAAAGTTTTGTATAGCTTGATCAAGGCACTTAAGCATATTTATTTCTTATTTTTAATTTGTTTTTTTTTTTTTTGCAACAGAGCAACATTCCACACGTTCAGGAAGAGACAGCGAGTGTGTGGTTTGTGGCATGTCCAGTGTGTATATTCTCTGTAGTCATCCCGTCTCAGTTGCCGCAAAAAACAAAAGACAACTTAAAGAGTCCTTCGGTTGTGCGTGCGAGTGTGTATAAGTGTGTGTCTTGGCCAATGTGGATTTTTCACAAATTTGTGATAAAAGAAAGAAGAAAAATCATAGCGAAAATTCGTTTCCATCGCCCGGTGCCAGATGATTGTGATGCGGTTTGTGAAGAAAAAGAAAACAAACATCCTCAAGATCGAGGTAAATTAGCCAAATATCGTTTTGCATTTTATTCGTTTTTTGAGGGGGATGTATGTATGTGTGTGTGTGTGTGGGTGTGTGGGTGTGTACGAGGGGTGGGGGGTTTGCTTGTGCAATATTTACAACAATCATACAACATCTAAGATATAATTGCGGTGTAATCGAAGGTGACTTAATACTTTAATCGTAATAATCGTACATTAAAACATTGCTCTTCCAGCTGAATCGAAATTAACTAGGATACGTACAAGTTAGAGGGGGGAGGGGAGGTAAAATTAACTAGGCTGAGTATTTTATAATAATTACTGTGCTGCATTTAAAACATCAATTGGGCTACATTCCTTAAGGCTTCAGTGTGTCTAGGTGTCTAGGTGTCTAAGTGTCTAGGGTAGAATCATAAACTTAAACCATAATAAATAGTAAAACAAATAGATCATAACTAAGACTGTGTTTAACTAAAGATAGAATTTGAGTGTTGCTTCGTCAATTCAAGCGTATCCTTCGCTTGGAGCCCTTGGGCTCTTCCGGCGGTATCTCCGGCCCCTTGACAATGGGCGTCAGCATCAGGGGCTCGCCAAAGGGTCGCGACGTTTCGGACTTCGGACTCGCTGATGCTGTTTCAAATATATATATATTATATATATATTTAAGGGATAGACATATATAGAGTAAGAGGACTGGTTGGTTTCTCAATGGCGTTAGTAGCTTGTATCGATTAACTGCTCGCAACCGGATGGCCCCAAAGCCTTCTCGCTCGCCGAGAAATGTGAATTAAAACTAATTAAGTTAAATGGAAGGCAAGAAGCCCGAAAGAAAATATTAAACATTAAGACAGCGTTCATGCATAAAGCAAACCAAAGCAAGCCGGAGGAGGATGCCCAGAGAAGACCAAAGGAGCTGAGAGAGAGAGAGTGGAAGTAAAGGAGCAGCGGCGACGAAGGAGGAGGACCAACATCCCGGGCCGCCAAGTAATAGAGCAGAAACATAATCCTGGGAAAATAAGTGCAGAGCCTGGCTAGAACTTCTGCCGCAAGGAAGTCGAGAATGGCAACTACGATGCCAGCATGCAGGGGAGACGACTCACACAGGGGGAAGGACGGAGGGCGGTTGGTGGAAAGAAAAGGCAGACCCGAAAAGGAAAGAAAAAATAAGGAGCGCAAAAAAGATTGTGTGTCATAACAATTTTTAGCATAATTATGTTCGGCCTGGGACCGACCGAGGTCGCTTCCCGGTCCCCCAGCCCAGCCTGGCCCCGCCCGGCTCTAATCCCCTTCGCAGATCCGCCCATCGACAAGAAGTTACGTTGGCCTAAGACAAAAAAACAAAAAAAAAGTTGCCAGCGCGCGCGACTTTAAGCCAGCTCCTCCGTCACACTCTCTGTGTGGCATTAAAAATGCAGCAAACATTAAGCACAAATGAACTCGCGCTGGCGAAAAAGTAGAAACTTTTCTGTCTGCAACATTTGTATGCAGCAGCCAGCCGAAAACAGCCAAAACGCCCTCGGTGCGGGGGACGGGGCGGTGTGTTGTGCGGCTGAATTTTTGCACAAAAGTTGACAATGGCTTGTAATTTACACGGAAGTACCAACAGCAACAGTAGTCCTGAAACTGCGGCATAAACAAGAGCCGGAAAGGCAGCGGGAGGCCAGGAGTAACAGGAGGAGGCCCCTCTATATACAATACAGAGAGGGAAATTTTAAGAGCCACAAACTTTTGATTTTAAGAAAGTTTCTGGTCTAGTGCCCTCTCTCTAGAAAGCAGCGATGCCCAAACTTGGTGTCCTCGGTTTTATCTTGCTTGCTGGTTGTGTGTTTTATTATTTCACAGAAAGTAATTTAAGAAATCTCGAAAGGTAGGAGGTGTGCTAAGGGTAACTCTGCTTTATGTAATACTACATACGAGTATGCATGCTTGAAATTTGGTTAAAGTATTTTAAATCATAATGGAAATTAAGTAATTGGCCGTTTTTAATTGTTTAAAGTTGTCTACCAAAAAAACAAGACGCTGAACTTAAAGATATTTTTCCCAATCCTCGAAAACGTTGTAATTCCCAAAGGGTTCCTAACTATAGAAACTTAAACAAGCAAATCTTACTTTAAAAAGAATATTTTCTGTTAGATTCTTACATCCTACAAGATTTGATATTCCTTATATCATTTATTATTGACTTAATCTTAGGCAAATAGTATTTTCTGGAAGGAAAATCCTTTTCCCCTTTAAATATTGTATAGTTCTCTAGTATTTTCCATTAGGAACTTAGCTTGAAATCTATTTTGTAGTGCCCTGTTATTCGCTTAGTGTAGTATATGGCATGGGAATTCCCCATCGCGGAGTTAAGTTCCTTTCGACTCAACCCAAGCTGAAGCATGACGAAGCTGCTTTCAGCGGGAAAAGGAACTCGGCCATGTATACAAATGATGGCGTTGCAGTCGCCGCTTCTACTGCTGCTGCTGCTGCTGCTGCTGCTTCTATTGCAACGGAAATGAGCCATTTGCCTGAAGTGTAAACTGGGTTAAGACTAATTGGCATTTAATCCGACCATTGTTTAATCGGGCTTGGGCTTGAGCTTGGGCTTGGGCTTGCCACTTGCAATTTGCAATTTGCAGACTCGAATTAAAGTAATTGAAACGCGTCTGGCTCCCACCCACATCCTTGCGGTATGTCCTCCTTGCTGTATGTATCTCTTTTGGCATACAAAAACAAACGCTGAGTTTCACATTCATACGCACACACAGAGAGAGAGACAGAGAGTGGAGATACAGATGCGACTGCCAAAGACTAAACGTTTAAATGAAATTCAAAAAGATACACAGAACACGGAAACAGAACACAATCTAAACATCGATGTCGAGTGGGATTCAAACAAGTAAAGGAACTCAGTACGAGCGGCAACTCCTCGCAAATGTCGAGTAGTTGCCTCGATAGATGGCTTAATGGTGCTGCTAGTGCTGGCTGGGAGATGGAACGATGTGTGCTTGTGAATGGATCGCAATAATCCCCTCATCGGATGATAGACTGATCTGTCCCTGTGGTTTTTGTTGCTGTCGCTGTGGCTGTCTCCACTGCAATTGCTGTGGTGTTCTGGCAGGATATGCTGTTGTCACGTTATTATTACTTTCTGGCAAGGAGATCGATCGATGCTGCGACGATCGTTGTCGCAGTCGCCCGAACACGGACAGCGGCCGGATGCCGGCGAAGAGCCGTCGCCGCAATCCGGGATCATTTGGCGGATAGCCAACTCCGCCCACAGCGCCGACTCCTATTCCAACGCCAACTCCAATGCTGCTTCCACTGGCGGTGGCACTGCCGCTAACGCTGTTGCTGCTCCCTATGCCGGCGATGGGTAACTGCTGCTGGTGTGCCGGCGATGCTGTGGCCGAGGAGGAGCCGGTAACCGCCACCTGTGGCATATGGGCGTAGGTGTAGTAGTTGATGCCAATGCCATTGCTGATGTACGCCGAGCTGGACATGCTCGAGACGGGGGCAAAGAACTGGCCGTATCGCGGTTCTTGGTGTAGTTTTTGTTTCATGTGGTTGGGTTATAGGTTGGTTTTTTTTTCGGTTTTTGATTAGTTTTGAGTTTTTATTTTTGTTTTGGCAAGCGAAACGAAAAGTGGCAAAAAAGATATGAACACGAAAGAATATATAGATATATATGTGTTTTTCTCATTTAAGGCGTAGTAAATCGGTTTGGTTCAGGGCTCGTAAAGTGTAAGAAATGTGCATAAGTTAGAAAGGAGTTCATATTTATTAAATTTTGAATATTTTTCTTACAAATAAGAGTGTTTATTTACGGTTAAACTATTATTTGTAAAGTAAATAATCAAAATTGTAGAGGAAAAAGTATCTTTCTCGAAATAAAACACCAAATAACATTATCTAGAAATCTTAAGTGTTTTATAAACCCTCTAAAAAGGTCTCTGATGACATTTTTAAGGCACTCAATTAATGGTAAATGGTTTTTATATCAAAATGTTGAACTTTTCTTAAGGGTTTCGAGAACCCTAGTTCCACTTTACGAACCCTGCTTTATTTATGTAAGATGTGAGTTTTGTGTTCTGAATTCGTAACTGTACTTAAGACTAATTGGGTCAGGTCTGCATTGGCAACAGCAAACGACAACTGCCACAGACTCCGACTGCGGCAAGGGCCAATCTCCAATCAATCAGTTCAGTGCTGCATCTACACTTTCCTAATTGGAATAATGCAACTGCAGACCGCAGGGAATGTTGCAGTTGCACTTGCAGTTTCACTTGTCAGTTGTCGTCGGAGGCGGCTGCAGGTTGCCAGCTGCCAGTTGCCAGTTGCCAGTTGCCAGAATGTAGTCGCTAATTATGTGCGCACTTGCCAAAGATTTAGGGCACTTTGCGGCCAAAAGGGAGCGGTGTAAAATGTGGCCCTAAGTAGGCGACAAAAAGGCAATGTCATTCCGTGTGAAGGCTCTGGAGAGGACCTGCTGCTGCTGCTGCTTCTGCTGGGTGGAGATTCATGTACACAACAACACACACACCAACCATACACACAATTCACATTCATTTCGCTTCATTATTTGCACACACACAGAGAGAGAGACAGAGAGGCAGAGAGAGAGAGAGAGACGGGGGCTGGGGAAATCAAGATACTTAAGAAAACAAAGTCTTTGGCATACACAAATTAATTACGTTCAACTAAATATGATACGTAGATGCTACATATGTGTATTTGCGTAGGCTATAATTGATGTTGGCTAAGCTACAGAGTATTCGGCAATGGCTTCAGTCAATAGCGTTTCAAATTCAACTCTAGAATAAATTATTTATAGACAAAATGCATATATTTATATATGTGAGAGATATATCGTTTGGGTTCTCCGTGTGTGTGTGGCTGTGTGTATGTGTTTGTGTGTGTTTGTGTGGTGTGTTTGTGTGGCCAAAAAAATTGGAAAATCGAAATCGCAAGCGCTGTTAGCAACTCCAAAGCGAAGCAGTAATGGACGCAATGGGGCGTATGAGCAATTATTTGGTTAGCGCAATGCGAGTGAAATTGAAATTGTTTTGCCAAATCTAAATATGTTCGCAAAAGGGGAAATGCAATTGTGTGTGACTAATGCAGCTGTGTGGAACGTGGACATGGACATGGACAAGGATGAACTACTACTGTCTGCTCTACGAGTCGGAGTGCGAAGAGATGAGTTTCAAGAAAGGACCACAATAACTCTAGATGAGATGGGTGGGTGAGGAGACTGGTGGTGACTGGTTGTTAAGCTAAGGCACTGACACGGGATACGACGGGGAATACTTGGAATTACTTGGGGTCTGGTGGGAGGAGACAGAAAGAGAGAGATTTATACGAGTACCGAAACCAAAACCGAAACTACAACCAAGGATCGTCAAAATAATTGCGAAATGAGAGTTTAAATGAGAGATAGAGATTCAAACAGAGAGAGAGAGAGAGATTGATTGATACACAAACTACTTGGCATGGCGACTTGTCGGACCTGAGCTACTAGAGATATCTTGGCTGGGCACCGGCAGGCCGCCGCGCTGCTGCTGCAGCTCCTGCTGCTGCAGCTGGACGCCCAGGATGGGCATGGCCACCGGTGGCGGACGGACTCCTCGGCCGGCACGTACCGCCGCCGCCTGCGCCACCGATGCCAGACTCCTCTGATGCTGTTGCTGCTGCTGGAGATGCTGTTGCTGCTGCTGCTGTAGATGCTGCTGCTGCTGCTGTTGTAGATGCTGCTGTTGCTGCTGCTGCTGCTGCTGTTGCTGTATATTTTGCTGCTCCTGCAGGGCCATCTCTGAGACACTGACAATGGGTATGTCCGGCGGTGGAGCACGACCCAGCTCACGTTCGGAGAGTGGGGGCACGGGCAGCACCGCTCCACCGCCACCCAATCCACCCGATCCCGATCCACCGGCGACACTGCCATCCAACGTCTTGCCCTGGACGGATTTGTCGGCGCCAGCTGCAAGATGGCCGGATTTGAGTTCGCCGGCTTGTTTCAGCACGCGATAAATTTGATCGATTTCGGTTATTTCTTTTTTGATTTTTGATATCAATTGAGATTGAGATTTGGTGCCGTAGTAGGTTGACAAGTTGGTTCGGTGGGATGAGTGGGGCCAGTTTTCAGATTCAGTTTTCAGATTTCAGATTTCAGATTCGGTTTCAAATTGGTTCGATTCGATATCGTTTTCGTTGGTATGGATTGTTTGTTGATGTTGATTGGTGGAGGGATGCGTCGTTGAAGTGCATTAGTACAGAGATTGCAAGTGGTTTCGGGCGATTCGATTTTTTTAAATACGGAATGAGCTCGAATGAGGGGGGGTTGGGGGATTCTTGGAGGTGGATTACTTGATTCAAAATTGATATACACGAGAGTTGAGTGTGTGGATCAGCTAGGCTCAACCGGATATTCAAGGGCTACCCAAAGAGAGGTGTTGTCTAAGATGTGGCTCCCACAAAAAAAAAACAAAACAAAAAATATATATTATATTACCTGAGAATAATGCCCATCTAAAGACTGTAGCCAAATAACAACACTTATGCGAGATGAGACGAGAGTGAGGCAATAATTTCTAGTGAACTGAATTTACTGAGTACTGAAGGTGGCGGCTATAACATGCTCCACTACTTGAACTGATTTCTCCGACTGGTGTGGTTCGCCAGCTCTTTTTTTAATTTTTAAATATTTGCAGGTCCTTCGATTTGCCGGGAACTTGTTGGTGTCCTTTGTGGTATTAAATCAACTGTGTGTGGTGTAAGGTGTGTGGTGTGTGGTGTAAGGTTTGTGGTGTATTGGTGTATGGTGTGTGGTGTTTTGGCGTTTGTATCTGTGTCTGAGCTGATTGTCATTCGCTGATTATCTCGCTAATTAGGTGAATCAAAAGCGCAACGGTCAAACACAAAGTACGGAACGAAATCATAAGGTTCAAGCGCATTTCAATCGAATATCGCGCTACACGAGTATATATTTACTTATGTAGATGGTTACTTAAGATGTACGGTTTTGTGGCACATACTCTATATATTTAATTTGATTGGAAATACTGTTCATTTGGGATACCGATACCTAGTTGCGCAATGCGATGCATGAAGGGCGTCTTTTGACGGAATTTCGCATTTGGCACATTCAACTGACTTGCGCTGAGACTTGGATTTGGGTTCGGATCATCCGCCTGATCTGCTGCAGCTGCAACAAGCGACTCCTGTGGCGATGCTGGTATACATATATGTATATATTTTGTTGTTGTTGTTGGCGGTTGTGTTTTGTGTGTGTGTGTGTTTTTGCATATAGTTGAAGTTTTTGTTTTTGACGGAAAGGGAAGAGGTACATAGTCATATTGATTTAATCAAATAAATGCCGAGAGTCGGAAAATTTGGAATTTGTGTGTAATAATTTATAAGCTGTCCCCGCAAGGTATGCAACAGTTTCCACAGATTTCCCCCTGACAATTGTTTTACAGTTCAATGAGCGGGAAATCATCATCATCGTCATCGTCATCATCATCTAGGGACATCTAGGGACTGTTATTGGGGATGTGTGTAAGTAGTATGTGTGGAGCCAAGGAAATTGCAAAAGTTCTTGTTCGCTGAGGTCTGGAGAATTGCGACACAAATCACAAGTGCCACAATCTGCATGCCGCCCCCACCCCCAAGAGTGCCATAAATCCATTGTGAAATCAACTGATACCAGGCAATCGGCCGCCCTCCTCTTGGCCACAAACTCATATCAATGGCAGATTGTTTGGGCCCCCAGGATGCGGAGTGGAGCCGAGCATGCATTTGGGAATGGAATGCAATCGCTTGGACTTTTCGAGATGCAAGGTGGGTCCTGGCAGCAGGACCTAGTGCTAATGCTAATGTCTCCGATGCAAACACATTGGCCATTCGAGCAAATTGTTGGGAAATTTTGAGAGCGCGCCTGCCTTGCCTGTTTCTGGCTTGTTTAGTTTTTTTTTTTTTTTGGCCAGCGACGCGATGGCATCTCCCATGCAAGTCGTTAGTTAGCCTCAAGCAAAGGTTAGTTGAGAGTGTTTCGTGTGTGTGTGTGTTTTGCTATATCCTTTATAGTGTGTATATACTGTGTGTGTATCCTGTATGTGCGCTGTTTGGGAGCTGCGATGCTGGTGCGTGCCAAATACTCACTTTCTTCCTCGATATCAACGCGATTCTCCAGCTCCGAGGTGCTCTTCTGGCGCCGCAGCAGCTTCTGCTTTGGCTGGCAGCGCGGCAAGTTGGGGGCACAGTCTCCATGGGCGTTCAGCTTGCAGATGCGGCACCGCAATCCCTGGCGCGTGTGTCCTGCAAGTGGTGCCAAAAACAGGGGTTTTCTTGAGGCATGTTTACGTAAAGGGAGTTGAAATAATGTACACGACATTAGGGAACACACCAGTCTTGGCCTACATGGTAAGAGGTTCATTAGGAGGACATTAAAACAAGGCTAGAAGCTTTTCAACTTGTCACAATATCAAAAAAAATTCTTTAATGGGACTTTAAGAGGTTAGGCTCTTTAATTAAAGCCTTATTATATTAATATTATTTTAATTCAATTAGTAGTAATACTTTAAGGGACAATTTACGCAGGCAAATCAATAAAAGTTGCACAAAATGAAATATAACAGAAAGTAGAAAAGGTTTTTATGTACTTAATAAACCCTTTTAGTGGTCTATACTTTTCCTTGGTCTTTTAAAACATTTTCCATTGTTCAAAGTTCGAACTTTCGGAAACCCTTTATCGCCTTTAATAATTAAATGCGGCACTTGAAGTGCCTCTTACCTCTCAGTATCTGGGAGCAGACGTCGCAGGCCGTTATCTTCTTGTAGGTGTACTCCTGCAGGTGATGGCTCCCATCCAAATTGGGACGCAGGGGCTCTGAGGCTGTGCTGGAGGCTCCATTGCGCCTGTGTGGGGAGAGGGAGTCGAGAGGGTTCGGTTAGTCCGGGAACTCGTTAATGGAGTGTCGCAAATGTTGTTGCACTTTTTCCCCGGAAACCCAGAGTGGCCAGAAATGGCTAAACATATGTTCATAAATCGTTCCGACAGAGCCATTGCATTTGAAGGCTGCTCTGTCGCTCTGCTATTTTATGGGATTTTATGTTTTTGTACATATAGCATATATCTACAACGTACACACAGTGACAAAAGGCAAACAAAGGCCAATGAACAATGGTGGGATGTGGACAATGGACAGTGGAACGAGGACATCGGACATTGGACATTGGCAACTGGACACTCTGGACAATGCACATTAATCAGAGCGATGGTGCGTGCTTGTTTGAACAAGAAACACATTAAAAAGAATTGTATTTAAACCAAAAAAAAAAATATATATATATATAATAAACACACACACGGACCACATTTTGTACACTGGGTACTCAACCTAATTGGATTTGCTGGAAAATTGGTCGATTTATCATTGTGGCCCGGAGTGCTCTTACAAACTCTTGATCTGGTGTCTCAATCCACGACGCTTATGCAAATTATTGTATTATTTATATTGTGTACACATCGAATTCATTTTCAGCAATTTTATGTTTCATATTTATACAGATAGAACGGGGGGGAAACAACCAATTTGCAGCAGCACTTCCCCTTGCCTTTCGGCGGCACTCTGTTTTATTTACAACAAACCAAAAGAGCTGGGGGAGGACCTCGCAATGGGGCAATTGTTGAGGCGGGGAATCGAGGCGAGGACGAGGCCGAGGCCGAGGCCTAGCCAGGACTCGACGTTGATTGTTTGTAAGTGGCTTATGCACACAGATGAGCACACAGACCAGATCAGACCAGACCGACTGGCAAATAAATTCAGTCGAGCACATTGGCACAATATTCATCCAGTTGTTTGCTGTTTCTTTTTTTTTGTATTTTGTTTACTCTCTGTTTGTTGCAAATGCGTTAAATATATAGAAAAACACTCTCACACCGATTTATGGGTTACTTTTCCGGGTAAAAGTGCAACATTGTGATGGGCAGCTACAAATGAACACTGACACGATGACATTGAGTACGAAGTTGATATATGTAATGTATATTCTTAAACTAAATATTGATCAAACTAAGTCAGTCAGACGTATACATAGGCTATAGCTAACGGATTAGGCCCGAGGCTGTCTAAGCCAGGTACAATTTACAGGTAATTATTGTTTGATATATATGTACATAGTACTTGTCTGGATTTTACAGGGCTAATTACGATTAATTGAGATTTTAAGGGAATTAACTAGTCGTAGGGAATAGCGGGGGCTGGGGGGAATATTGATTATACGTTTGATGGTAGTTTGTGGCTGTGTGTGTCTGTGCTATGCTATGGCAAAATGCTAAAACCAAAAAAAAAAAAGGAAATACTTTGGCTATTTATAATACACATTTTTGGCAGCATGAGTAATGGTTTAATTATAATTATTTTCATAACATATTCATTATTTGTTTTGTACGCAACTTAAAAACTTTCATCGCAGTCGCCAGAAATAAATGCAAAAATAAATAAATGAAAACAGAACAGCCGCCCACAATAAGCTGGATTCAGACCAGGGGCAGGGACAGGGGCAGGACCAGTACCAGGACCACTACCAGGACCACGGTGAAATGAGTAACTGGCCCGCTTTTTAGGGGCCGACTGTGGTTTAGTTTCGGGAACAAAACTTTTGCAATATAACACAGCCGAACTTTTAACTGCGATTTTCTTGTCACGTTTTGTATATTGTGTTTGTATGTGTATGAGAAGTGCTATTTATGCCGTGCACTCGTTGAATATTTTCGCAATGGAGTTTGAAGAGATAAAGCCGCTCTTAAGCATCCCCTTTGCCCAGTTTTCCCACCGTTTCCCTCCACCATTCACTAAGCCGGCAAAGATTTTCCGATTTATCATCATTGGCAGGGCAAGCTGCCGGCACGGAATTAAGTATTGTTGCCACTGGATGCTGCAGCTGCAGTTGCAGTTTGCAGTTTGCAGTTTGCACTTTTCATTCTGCCATGGCCAACAAATGCAGGCCGTGTTCGTACACTCAACTTGAAAATCACCCTAAAAAATATATATTAAATACATTTGGAAGCTAAATAAATATTATTTACGTATCTAAAATGTTTTAAAACAAGTAATTAAACATTTTTGTAGGAAATTTTGTACAGTTTCCATAATTTAACAACTATTTATATTTGATTTTGGAAAGTTTCTTGTACATATATTTGATTTGAACGATATTTAATTGAATTTAAGCTGAGTTCTTGATTTAATCTCTTGGTAAATACAAAATTAATTACTTTAGAGTGTGTAAATGTCTTTTAAAAGTCCGAAAAGGTTATATTTTTAATTACAAAATTCCTGCTAGCTTTCAACAGTGCGCCATCAACAGAGCATCATTAATCTTATTGACTAATGTTCTCATCGCTTTTGCCTAAATTATACTATTTTTGTTTGGCAAAATGTACTCATTTCTTATTGCCAGATAAGTACATAATCCCTTAAGCCTTGTTTTTAATTTAACAAAGCCGATTACCCCTGATTTAATGTTGACTTTAAATGCCAAAATTTTGTTTTAAAATTCAGTGTGATTTTCTATTTGCGAGTGTACGAGTGGAGCGAAAAACTGTGTCCTTTTCTATCTATGCAAGTGGGAGGATTTGTGGGGGGAGGCGGCGAATGGCAGAATTTATAGTTTTGCAATTTTTCGCATATTTCTCAATGCTTCAATGGCGTCGAGTGTGGAATTTACTGGTAGAGCCGGACTGCAGCAGCCGGAAACTTGGCCGGAACATATGGAACGGCCATGGCGACACACATTTGCCGTAGTTATCGAACTGGGAAGAGTTCGGTGGCAACTTTGTTTGGACTTGGACCAGATCCAGATTTAGGCCCCAGACCAGATCAGGTCTGCAGGCAGGCAGTCGGCAGGCATTGTCTTTGTGCGCCAGTTTTAACTAGCTATGGATTTAGTTGCAACAACCTTTTAATTGCCACGCCAAACGTGATTGATGATGAGGCAGGCAGAGTGTCCTGCCAGGGCTTTGGGCTTTGGGGCTAGGAAGCAGGTGCAATTTATGGCGCCCGGGGCCAAATTAAATGTATCTTACATACATTTAAAGTGTGTGTGTGAAATCGATTTACCAGAAAAACCATAGGCAACAAATAATAAAATAAATAAAGTGTCGTGTGATATTTGAAACCAATTAGGCTGCTGGGTCCAAGCGGGATTTTACTAAATTTCTCAGCTAAGGTCTACATTTGCGTGCAACATTACAGCCACCCGGCGTATCGAATAGGGGCTTAGCATATATACAGTATATAAGTATATATATTCTGTACACGGTGTTAGGTGATGGGATTGGATTCTCTATATAGTATAACTATAGCATATCGAGTAGTTTAGCTAGATGCAGAGGTGTTCTGGTTTGTATTTTGTGGTTTTGGTTGGTGAATTTCGGTTACCTCAAAGTCAATACGGTCGATACAGCGTGGTACATTTGATTTTGTCGGGGTGTTGGTTGGCTGATATAGATCGCGATTATATTCGCGTATCGAGACATGGTTTTGTAAAAGCATTGCATTTTTTTTTTTTTTTAATATATTTTTTTTTCGAATGCATTTAGTGTTTGTATGGAGATGGTATATACGTAAATTTATATAGAGAAGAAGTGGAGGAGAGATCATCATTATTATGGCGCATAGACTTAGCTTAGCTTAAACTTAAGAGGGTTTTTTTGTGCCCTGATCTGATTATCTTCTGGCAAATTGCGAGTGCATTTGGCTCTGGCCCTGCATAATGCGGATTGTGCAAATATTAGTAGGATTGCCTTTGTACGAGTGGGTTTTTTATTGCAATATCCCTATTGCGGCGGCGGCGGCGGGCGGCGGCTGCTCTCCTTGAATGCCTGAATAATTTTTCGCGTTTCCCGCAAGCTTTTAGTCATATTAATGTGCGGGTCGTCCCCGTTCCGCCCGCTTTTCCGCTATTCCGATTTTCCAATTCTCCCTTTCTATCCCCCCTCTTAGGTTTTTTTTTTGTATTTTTTTTCGTGCCGCCGCCTTCGCACTATTTCATTTTGTATCTGGCGCCCCCGCACCCTTGCTTTGCTCCACTAAAAGTACTATAAATACGTAGATACTAGATACTCGCTGGCGCGGTTTGTATTCGACTTAATGGGGGGCCCTGCTTCAAGCCCGATAATGTTGTGTAACGGGGCAAGGTTGGACTAGGTGGTGGGGGCGGGGTGCTCGAGGAAAATGGCAGGTGGGCGGCGGGAAAAAGAACCCGTTACGGAAAATGCATAGGCAGTGGCGCAGTGGCCATGGCAGGAGTACTCACCTATCCGCTTGTTGTGCTGAACCAGAACCAGCGGGCTTTAGGCTCTTAAATGCTTTCAGCCACTTTGTTTTCATCGATGGCGCTGTGGCAGCGGAGAATTTGCGTTCGTTTCGCGGCGACGTCGGCTCAACTTTGCTCACGAACAGATCCTTCTGCAAAATACGTACACAGAAAGAGAAAGAGAAAGAGAGAGAGAGAGTTGGGGGGGAAGAGAAGAAAAAGGATGTGCATTAGCCCAAAATGCAATTTCCACTTAAACGTCTCACGTTGCAGTTTAATTACAAGCCATTAACACTCGCAACTCGTTGCATTCCGCTTCAACTTTGTCTGCAGCTATTTGCCAACCATTTTGATTTCAGTTTTAGCTACATGCACACGCACACACGAATACTACATGCACTGCAAAAATAATATGTATACAATCAAACCAATAATTATTTATAAATAAAAACATATATTCAAGCGGTACAAGCGAGGTAAAGCTAGAAATCGTGTACTTTCTGCGCGAAGCTTAAGAAAAAGTGTATAAAACATGGTCGCTAAACATAATATTTTTTACAACATATATTCTATATTATAAAATATATAAATATATATATATGTATATATATATATATTATATTATATTTTAAAATTATATAGCGTGTGCTTTCCTTAAGAGTACCCTAGACAATATCTATCAAGTCGAACGAGCTATCGACGAATAGAAACCAAGAGATTGAGAGCAGAACGACGAGTAGAGATGACAAAGTGGTATGCAGACCGAGTAAAGGCAACGAACCTTCAGACGATGTCATACTCGTTGGAATATTTACTCGAGGAATAAACATATCCTAAACTAAACCTATTAAGCAGAACGAGCTAACGACGAGTAAATACCACCAGATTAAGAGCAGAACGACGAGTAGAGATAATTGTAAGTAGAATGATTAAAGCCAAGGACCTTGAATTATACGTTCAGACGACGTTTTACTCGTTGGAACACTTACTCGAAGAATACAAATATTCTAAACAATAACTATTAGCCCGGACGAGCTAACGACGAGTAAATACCACCAGATTAAGAGCAGAACGACGTGTAAAGATGACAAAATTTTGAGCAGAACAAGTAAAGGCAACGAACCATCAGACGACGTCTTACTCGTTGAAATACTTACTCAAGAAATAAAAATGAAGAGTAATGCTAACGAACAAGGAGGACAAATAAAAACGATAAGTAGAGACGACGAGTAAAGACAACGAGTAAAAATAACGAGTAAAGGCAATGAGTAAAGACAACGAGTAAAGACAACAGGTAGAAACGACAATTAAAGACGACGCCGAAAAGCGACGAGTAAAGACTACCTATATATGTATAAACACGACGATAAAAAAAGCGGAAAATATCTATCAGCTTATATTTCATGTTAAAATTTGTATTACAATATAGTTATAATATATTATAATAGCCCAAATATCTCTTGATATAAAAATTCATCAAATAACCCACCAACTTCCTTCAGTGTAGCTTTAAAAACGCTCGTTATGTCGTAATGGAGCCATGATTACATGGACTGTGTTTAGGCAAAGGAATGCCTAAATATTTAACTGATACAATGATGGCCAACGCCAGCCGTTGAATAAAGCCATTTTAATTAATAATCAACACTTTGCTGAATGCCACAAAATGTAATTATGCCATGCACACTGACACACACGCACTCGGGCGTAACACACAGACACAACGGACACACACAAGACCGAAAGCACACACACACGCACACCCACACAGACATCCTGTAACAATAATTAAAACCACGTGTGACATGGGGTCACAGTTTAGTAAGCCTAGTTGTCCTTGCCATTGCCATCCTTGTTGTTATCATGCGTTGTTAGTAGTTCGGTTTGGTTGCTATCTGTCATGTGCGTTGCATAATTAGATGAGCTTTTGGCCATGCATTTAATTTGGTTTATTTCTTTTTTTTTGTAAGCACCGCAACCACAAGAGAGTCGCGTTGCAAATGGGCTATTAACAGGTCGTTCGCGATGATAAAAAAAAATTATGAAATGGTTATCGTGGCAAGCTAACGCTGATTATCTTCTTAATGATATTTTTTTTGTTGTCATAAAAGAACCTATTAATATTTATTTATTTATCATCCTAGCCAATGATGATATTAATATTATGGCTATAAGTCTCTCAAATGATTTACATAAGCATGTTTTTTGCAAATTTTGCAAGTTGCTTTTTAATATCTGACAATTTCTGTGGCATCCCTGTTACGCCACACTATTTTCCACACCACATTGTTCAGATTTCAATCATTTTTCTCACTGCCAGTCAGTCCCATTAACTTTTCGGTGTTAGCCCCGTCAATAGCATCATCTCGATAGCATTTTCGCACTTTGCAGCGCATTTCGGGAGACAGAAGTGGAGCGTGAGCTTATGATGTCAGAGAGCAGTCAAAACAAGTTAAAAATCATGGCACTCAATGCGATTGCGGTATTTATAATGCAGCAGAAGCGCGCATTCGTTCGCTGCATTTTGGTTTCTGATTCGTTTTCGGTTTTCGTTTTCGGTTTCGGTTCTCTCCTTCAATTTTTCGCTTTCGCCCACCCCCCACCTCAGTTTCGACATGTTATTTTTAGCACTTTGACAGCCCGACAGGAGTTTGGGGCGAGGTCACAGGCGCGAGGCATCGACGCGACTGACAGGCAGGCAGGCAGGATATTAAGGCTGCCATGCAGTTTGGCTTCCATATGGCGCCGAGCGATATCAAAATCAATGTATCAGCAAACGGAACAGCGGCACGGAGTTAAACTCACTGGAATGCTGATTCGTTGCTGAATGGATGGACGAAGAATTTGCCGATAAAAATTAATTCACTCACCGAGCACAATGGCAATTAAAAATTAATTTTTCACACAACACAAAGCGCCCATATTTAATGAGTAATTAATTTTCACACAAATTCCTTTTGCCGGGCGCCGGAAATGAAAATATTGCAGTCCAACCGCCCGCCCGCCCCCATTCCCTAGGCGATTTTATCGGATTCCTTCCGACTGACAAAGTCCAACAGACTATGGCTTGGACGCAGAATAAAGTTGAAGACGTGGCCAAGATAAGGAGAGAGAGCCTTGAGCTCTCTTGGCCTGTGTGCTCTTTTGGCGGATTCTCATGGCAAACCAGCACATTTAAATGCCTCCTTGGCGGCGACTGAGGCAGGCAGGCCCGGCTGAGTGGCGTCTGGCCATAATGGACATGTGCCTGTCATGTTGCCTTTGTCATTGTCGTCGCCATTTGAAGGCGGGTCCCCCGGTCATAAATTTATGCATGCAGTGCATAAAATTCAAATTAAAGGAGCTGCAACAGCAGGAGCAGCATCCTGCCAGCGACAAGTACACGTTTTGACACTTTACAACAGGCCAAGTCCCATCCAAAAGGCGACGTCAAAGCCCGCAGCCAGCTGCTAAATGGATGGTGGGAGGCAGAGGGTCGCTTTGGGAATTTTCGGGCGGACAGCTGTGAGATGTGGGCACTCCCACTTCCTAACGCCCCCCCGGTGCAGTGCAATCAGGAGCAGCTGCTGCTGCTGCTGCAGCCATCCTGAAATCAAATGTTGCCTTGCCCAGGGACTGGGACCTAAAAAGGCTTAAAGAGCTACCCAACTCCACCCCCAGAAAACTATGGCTTTCACTTTTCCTGACATAAATTGCGACCTAATTGATTTCACTTGGCTTTTTAAGCTACTTTCGGTCAGTTTAGAGCTCTGCTCCATCTTTTTTTCGCCCCCTTCTCTGGTCGAGTGGAGGTTTAATTATCTGCCGGGTGCTAGGCGTCTCGAGAGGAACCCAAAACAAAATTTATGGCTGTCACAATTTTTAATTATGTTGCCCATTGCTAGATTGAAACCACAAAGGTATCGTAAATTGCCAACTCAGGCGAGCCGGCCAATGGAAATTTCCTCATTAAGGCCACAACAAAGCGGCCGGGGCCAACAAAAGGACTCGGATCCTTTGTGATTCGCATGCTTGATCTGCTTAACCACAGGCCCCCGATACCAGATGCCACTTCCCTTCCCATCCTTAGTCACAGTCGAAGCCACACCCACTCCGTCCTGGTATAACCACTCCCAGGGCCACCTTGTAATAAGCGCCTCAATTGGCCCACGATGAGCCATTCGAGGCTGTGGCAATATGAAAGCATATTTTATTGCCACTTTGATGAGCAGCAGCCGGGGGCGGTGGGTTCGGGGTACAGCCCAGGCTCAGTATGGCATCCATTTTAACCTATATTTTTCTAGCCCGTTGCAGCCAGTTTGTAATCTGGAGTAAGTGTAAATGCGGCGAGGGTAGACTGACGTCCACTTCATGGCTCCTCCCCAGCTCCGACTAATTGTCAGTCTGGCTAAGGAGTCCAAGAGCTCGGCAAATACGCCTAAGACAATTTAGCCAGGACTCAGCCAGAGAGAGGAGCGAGAGGATGGACAAACACAGCATTTCCGTAAATTACACGCATTTGTCAAAACGAAACAATGCGCAAAGTGTTTATTTGTTTTAGTGAGTGCTTTTGAGCGCAAAAATGACTCGACACAAAAACAGGACGAGCAAATGCAAGGGGGAAATGGGAACCAGGGAAAAGGGGAAAGTAGTGGAAAAAGGGGGGATGGATAAAAGGGGGGGCGTAACACTGTTGCAACTTCTAATGGCTTTGCTTGTTGTTGTTGTTGCCTGTGTTGAAATGTGGAACAGCGATTATGCAACCACATCGCTCTGACAATGCATCATCGATCCAATTCAGCGGAGAAAACGCAGAACTCCGGACCGGGTACCCCTTGGCGTATGCGTAATGCAAGCGAACACTTTTCAATTTTCATTAACAGCGCCGCCAAATTGCTTGTGTCAACTGCAACTGACATCTGCAACAACCACAAGCTCTATAAGTTCCTTGCTGATAGACTATTATATACTCTGCATATAATTGTTAAGGAATACACAAGTATATAATCAGCATTAAAGGCCTTTCCACTACATTACATTTAATAGTCGGAAAATTTTTGGCCATCTAGCAGCAATTTTCCAAATTGAAGGGCGGCCTAAGGCGGGGCCATCATTAGGCGAGTTTTCTCCTTCTCTGAGGATTTACTGGGATTAGGTTTATTTTCTTGCGGGAAAAGCCTGATAAATAGTTAGATAATCGCTGAGTAAAACCACAAACTAAATGGCATTCGATTAACAGTTTCACAGAGAACATTTATCATGTATATACCCCCGATTAATCTACAGGGTATCGAACGATGAGAGACACAGATTCTGAGGCGGCACAGTTTGCATTTGACAACCAACAACAGGCGCTTGGGCAACAATAACAATAGTCCAGTGTCCTGACGATTGAGAGATTGCAAGAGCAAGGATTGACTGCCCGGCCGACGGTTGACAGGAGGCAAGTCAAACCTGTCCGGTTTGCGGGTTATCCTGTGGCCAGTTGCTCACCGCAACTCGTGCCGCTCCTGCCATATTTTCTCCTGATAAATATGTAAAGTCTTGCATTGCGAAACACTGACTGAACTGACTCGGAATCTGAATGCCGAGATGTGAAATTTATTGGCCACAATTAAAATTCCAGAATGCTATTTGCCTTGGCCTTTTGTGTGTTGGTGTGTGTGCCAGGTGTATATGGGGCCAGGAACTGGACCTGCTGCTCGTGATAAGCGTAATCGGCTCAGGTTCAGGCTCAACGCCTCGGTCGAGGCCAGCATGTATCGGAGTCCTTGGGGTGGTGCTCCTGCGGCCTTTATTTATTTTCTGTTTGGTGTGAGTGAGTGAGTGAGTGCGCGTTTGTGTGTGTGGCCCACCCCAATTTGTTTTACGACCATCGGGCGCCCGGCCTAAGCTGCTCTCTGGGAAATAAGGGGTAAAGGCACGACCCCTTCATTAAGCCCGGAAAATGGCGTATAGCTGGAAGGGGGGAAATCCTCAAGGATGTATGCTGGTTAAGCTGCGTGAAATGCCCTCTGATTCTTCCTGTAATGACACTTGCATCTTCACATCTTTTCCACCTCTGCTGGAAATGTAATTTGCATTTGGCCGCGCTGACGACCCCGCCCCCCATTTGGCTTTTTATTTTTATTGCCGCCAAAACACAAAACGAAACGGAAAACGAGCGAAATTCCATGTGAGCTTTTCCATGGATTTTGCATCCTTTGGCTTCTCAAAAAGCCCGCTCCTACGTGACTGCCATCAATTTTCACTGGCTCTGCCGCCGCATCATTTTGCATACAAACAGGTGAATGGGAGGGTTGGAGGGGCGGTGGGGCGTTCGTCCTTGGGCCCTTAACTCGATTTTGAATTGGTTTAAAAGGCGCTATGTGTGACGACTGCTGATCACACCCCAAACACTGCTGAGTTTCGCTTTTCATGTACTTTTATTATTATTGCAAGTGTAGCAGCAAGAGCGGAAAATGCCATGTGGTCGATGTGGACACTTTTCTGTAGCTTTTCCCTGACTGACTTCCGCAGCTGTTGCAGCGCAAATTGATTTTCAATAGCTGAGTGGTTTTTGATTCAATAAAATGACATACTCGGTTTACGCCACACAAGTAGACGAAGAGTCCCAAGCCCCCCAGCTACGTGCTCGTCCTGCCAGAGCCCGGAACCAGGACCAGAACCAGGACCAGGACCAGCGCCGAAGTCCGTCTCGCTTCGACTGCTCTTGCGGTTTGGGAGGAAAAAGTTTTCGGTTTCCTCACAGCTCACAGCTCACAGCTCACAGCTTAATTCAAGCGATGTAATTAAGATTGCTTTAATTCAATTTGCATGCGGAATGTGCAGAATGAATCGGCAATCTGACCTTGCCAATCTATCGAATCTGTTTTTATTGCTTTGATAAATGGCCAGGACGTGTCAGCCTAAAAGCGATTTATCAACGGCCTCAATGGCTCAGTTTATTTTGGGTCTATATACTGTATATACACTGCCCTACCCTGCCCGGGTAGCTTATCAATCAATATGCAAAAATAAAAAAAAAAGAAAAGACAAACTACGAAAGGTAACTCTTTTTTTATTTTACATTTGGCTTTTTGTTGGGGCTTCAGGCAACCGATTCTGAGGGGGCGTAAGTCAAGTTGAGGGAGGCAGTCAAGCGGGGCTTACAAAAGTTTACTGACGCCGCTCAACTAGGCGCATGAATTTCTAATTAAAACGCTGCCAAGCCATGCCATGCCACGCCACACCACGCACTCCCCGCAGTCTCGCACACACTCTCGCCCCCACTCCGCACTCGTAAATACTCATTTGAGGCGGGCTTACACCTCAAACACTAACCAGTGCTGATCATATACTTTCTATACTTCATTAAGTAGCTAGATTCACAAAAAATAGGGAATAACTCTTTATATTAAGTTAATAATTGCATAACTATATGTAGAAATCATTTTTTCTAATTAAAAAATATTAAAATCTTCTCTCAGAGTTTATTTAAATAAAAAAAAACCCTTAACTATTCGTATAATTCTTATAGAAATGCCACATAAATCGCTGTACATTTGAAATTTAGTTAGATCTGGTAAATTATTATAAAAAGAATAATGTATATCAGCATATTCATCATATTAACTTAATAATTGGTTAAGTATATATAGAAACTCTTTTTTGTAATGGAAAATATTTAAATCTTCTCGAATTTTGTAAGGTGCTGCCATAAGAGTCTATTTAATTATACAAAACGCTTACATTTTTTTATAAATCATATAAAAATGGCACATAAATCGCTGTAAATTGGAAATTTATTGAAAATACCTTCAAAACTATTTTATAAAAGGTAACATCTTGTAAATTATAATAAGAAAAATAATGTTTACATCAAACGATTTATTTTCTCAATTTGTCTTACTCTTAAAAACATGGAACAATTTATTTTCTCAATTTTTCCAACTCTTAAAAACAAGGTTTTAGCTTTTAATTTTCATTAAAGAATACATAAAACTACACCACTTTCTTGTAAATACATTTATTCATCACAAAGTGCACGAAATGATGCCACAAGTCAATAGAAAAATCCAAATGTAATAGTAAAAGTAATCAAAAATAATTCTCTAATAAATACTAGCCGGAAAAAACCAAAACTACGCCAGCACTGGCAACACGCCCACACTCATGCAAATCATACATATGCAGATGGGTATATTATGTACGTATCACGTATACGCAGTGAGGGCTCACATTGGCTGCTATCTACTTAATTACTTGGTGGGGCGAGCGGGCGAATTATATGCATAATTTAAAGTGCATGCTTTCCCAAAGGCCCCGCAGAGTCCATTTCCCAGCCGCTTCTTCTCACAACCCCTACCTCCCACCCCCCGCTCCCAGTCGAGTCCATTTCCCTGCCTGACTCCTTTCCCAGCTGATTAAGCCGAGCAGCATCAGGAACAGCAGCTTGAAGCCCACTTCTTGTCTTCTGGGCAGCACAATTCACACGCAAACTTTTATTGCACTGACAAAGTGCCGTCCGCTGTGGCTTTTCTGCTCCAGCTACCCGTTTTTTTTTTCCACGCTCCCCCCGCTTGCCGTTCTCCCCCCGCCCCCCCCTTTTCTTCTGCGGGAAATGGAGCGGAAAATATTTGCGACAAGCGGGACATGTGAGTGCACACACACCGTGCACACAGACACACTCTAGTCTATGCCCTGCCAGCATATGTGCCCATGCCGCTGCGAATTCTGCACGTTTTTTGTACGCCAACCAGAAAGGAAATCAAAATATTTCCGCAACTCAAATTGAAAATTGTCAATTTTTTATCTCGTTGCGGTTTTTCATCACAACGAAAAGGGCTGTCACTCTCCCAAACCGGATACAGTGAACACTTTTATAACTCAAATGGGGAAACCAAATTGTACTACCTTAAATGGCACTTAAAGTGTTTCGATTTAAAGGTAATTTTGAGGAAATATGCTGCCAATGATTGTAAACACTTTAATTGAAGTTTAATTAATGTAATTTAATTGCAATTACGCATCTAGAAAGGTTTTATTTTAGTTATTACTTAATAAGAGTATAATACAGCCTTGGGAAGAGTTTTAATTAATTAAATTACATTAAAGCCTTAATATAAAATGAAATAGGATTTAAGCGTTGCGTACAGGCTTTATCCACTGTATTTACACAAAATATAGCTCACCAACAATACTATTTTCGGTTAGTTTTCAATTATCAATGAAATACTGAGGCGCAGTTTCCCCTTTTCCAGTGCAAATAATAAAAGAAATATAACCAATAGCGAACTTTTTCAGGTGAATTTCAAATTTCTGCTGGCAGCGTAACTTTTTCTAGCTTTGATTTTTGGAAAATCTTGACTGCCAGGAGTTCAACTGTAACGGCCTCCAGGTGAGTTCTGCCGTGTGTACCTACAAATGTATAGTATGTATAATATATACCAAGCATTTGGTTAGCCCGGGTGGTTGGGCTGCTAATAAAAAATCAATTAACTTGGCCTTGGCTCGTGTTCCGTGTGCCGTGCGCTTCCTGCCTGCCTGCGCCTGCCTGCCCCTGCCTGACTGCCTGCACACGAGTCGCGTTACTCAATGACAGGCTTAAGCCAACTTCATGGATGAAAATCGATGGTGGCACCGAGCTCACGTATCCTATAGCTACTCCCCTAGCTACGCTACTATGTAGCTATATAGCTATATAGCTTCGACTAAGGCCAGGCGCGATAATTGATGTCAAATGCTCGTCACATTTGTCTCCCCCGACAGAGTGTGTGTGTGTGTTCGGGGTGTGCGAATGCAGTCGTTAATCATATAGGCCCAGGTGGGCGTACAGCCTCGTCTGAATGCCAATCGACGGCAAAACTTAATAAGCACAATTTCTGACACAGATAGAGACGGTGTACGTGGCGTATCTTTTGGGCTTTCAGGTGTGTTCGTTCGTACGATGGCAAAGTCTGGATTAAATGCGACTTAAGGCCTGAGTAAAGTTTATTGAAAGCCTATCAGAAATGCAATAAATTTCAGCATTTAATTGTTAATGGTGAAATTGTGGCAATCTCTTATTTATATGGTATATAGTATGGTTTAAAGAGAGTACAGATCATCAGGGATTACCCACTAGTTAGTTAATGCCATTTCCCCTGGCGAATTTAGTGTTTGTCACTTCATTCCTAGATCCCATTTGCTAGCCACTTATTTTCGGGTTATCCCCCACTGTATCCCTGGCACGTGCATAATTAGTGTGTTGGCAAGGAGCAGAAATTGATGGCAACGCTGGCTCCCAGCTCCCAGCTCCCAGTTCGCAGCTCGCAGCTCTCGCTGATTGAGTGGCACAGATTAACAAATTCAGGGGCTCGAGGCTGTGGCGGCAAACAACAAACAACAACAGCAACTGGCACGGCGCATGTTTGTGCGTCAAAACACAAAATACACTCGAGGCGAACAATTTAATTCGTTTGGTAAACAGGACACGGCCCAGGAGTAGTGCTAGAGCTGAAGCAGGAGCAGGAGCAGGAGCAGGATCAGGCAGCATGAGACAGCAGCAGGCGGCTGTCTGTATAAATAGAGGCAAGTGTTGGACATGACTGCGTAGTAAGTAGCCGGGACCACTTCCTGTCATGGCCTAAGCCAAAGCCTTAGCAGCACTCGCACATACACTTGGACAGGAGAGATGTCGCACCTTGGCTATAACGACGACCTGCTCTCCTCGGTGTCTGTGTGTGTGCACGGTGGAAAAATATTCATTACTTAAAATGAATTTATTACTTGAGATGGCAAATGAATATTTTTTTTATGGCCACACTTTACGATATAAACATTTCTCACAAAATAAAAAGGACTCACTTGAGTTGAAACTTCTAAAATGTATCAATATGGGTCTAGTTTTTCTTTAGGTGCTCTTGAATACACCTGCCCGGGGTGTCAGTTTGTCCAACACGGAACTTTTAATGCTTGTGCCCGCTTTTGTGGACGGGGTCGCGGCCATAAAAGCATTTATTTGTCACTGTCAAAGGCTGTGCAAGCTGCAGCCAAGAAGGAGACGCGATGTGGAGACACCTTTTTTGGTTACCTGCCAAAACGCTTAAAGTGGGGAAAGCCCTTAAAGCGTTCACCGAACGGAAGCTGGTCTCATTAATATGCAGCACTATCAGCGAACTCCGCCTGTCGCACTTGCAACACGCTTTTCAATTATTTAAATTTTCATTAAAATGCCAGCAAGAAAAAAAAAGAAGCAAGTGAAGGCAGAGAGAGAGACAGAGGAGGGCCGGTGCCAAAAACCAAACCCGAATATTCAGTTCAGTTCGTTGGCTCGTTCCTTGGCTCGTGCCCTCTGCCAATTTCGTGGCCTACTCGGAAATTTCGAAAAGTGTTAAAATCAGCACAAAGAGCAGCTGAAAAAACGAAACAGCAGCCGAGGTGGCAAAAGGCGGCAACGGCGGCAAAGGCGGCGGCGGCGGCGGTGGCAGAGCAATGTTGCCGGGAAAACTGCTGAAAATGCAAAGCTTGGCGGAATTTATTAAAAGGCCAAGCCAAAGAAAGTGCAAAATTGCTTTTGATAAAAAAGCAAAGAGCGGGATGAGAGCAAAACCGACGACAGCTGGCAGCGGTGAGGCGCTGTGAGAAACCAGGACGCAAGCCTAGGGATCCTAGGGCCACTCGGGGGACTGCCTTCGCTTCCGTGCTGAGTTGCCAATATTGCAAATTGCATAAATGAAGTATTTCGGTTTGGGGCTTTGGACCCTGCCCCTGCCACTATTTGAATTTCCAACTACCTGATCTCTCTCTGTCTCTGATCGCCCCTCCCGCAGGCGTGCGAAAAACTTTGTCCGCACACACACACACGTTGCGTATACGTAATAACTTGTGCAGTGCAGTGCAGTGGAGCTCGGGAGTGCTGGCCTGGAAAGCATAATCCCAGTGCCAAGTGCCAATAAGTCAGTTATAAATTTGATGTAAAATTAAGCAAGCGGCCAGGACAGCGCCGGCTCGAGCTCCGGCCCGACAAATTGCTTCTAGCAAGGACTACCCGGCATCCTTCATACATTGTGCTGGCTGGGCTTTTGCCCTCAGACAAGGAAGTGTGCAGAAAAGCTGAAGCTGATGGAACGTGGGTGTTGCACTCAGGCAAAATACTTAGGAACCAGGAAAAGAAACACACATTTTACATTTAAATGCATAATTTCTTAAGAAAACTGAAAGAAACTTAAAATTTCAAATACAAAACTTAGTTAGTCCTTTAAATAATTAAATATTTTAATCGAATTAAGTATATTTATGCCTCCAAATAGCCTAGCAATGGATCTTCAAGAAACTCTTTATGTACATCTCCAAACACAGCTCAAAAAAAATTGTATTAGCCTCAATTTCTCGCAGTGTTCTGGGCTGCAGCTGCAGCTTGTTAGCGTAACGATGCCAAAGGAGCAGGTCGCAGCCAGCGAGCACATACACGTAAGGAGTGAGGGAGCGAAGATGTGGCTGCCACACCCGCATGTGTGTGGCACGGGTATCTCCGCCTGTGGGCCCAGCAAATAAGTCCTTGTCGGACTCATATTTTCGGGCATCGTTACGAGTCTGCCACAAGCAGCACACAAATATTTGCGGGCCATCCCAACATTCAACTTCAAACTTGCAGCGCAAACTGCAGGCTGCTGCTGGGGTATCTGCGGGTGTGTGTATGCGAGGCAGTTTAATAATAGTACAATTTATTGATTAAAGTCGGGCGGGTTGGCAAGAGCCCTTTCCCTGGTCGGGACATAATATTATTATATGTTAACTCAGTCCTCCCAGTCCTCTCTCTTCTTAGTCCTTTGCTGACAAATTGTTTTTGGGCAGCGACTGACATATTTATGATGTTGTCCAGGGTCAAATAGTTCTATTTACACTTTCTGCTAGTCATTTCTTTTTATCGATTCGCTGCCTGCCTGCCGGTGGCAAGTTTGTTTTTCCCAACAACAACAACAAAAAAGGAAAAACTTTTTCTGTGGCTTGAAAATTTTTGGGGAAATACGTATTACAAATTTATGGACAAGAAAATAGACTTTCTGGACTATCCTGATTTGGAGATAGTTGCCGGGTGAACTTTCTCCGCTCGAGTTCTTAATCGATATCGTGACAGAGAAAGCAATTTGGTAAAGCGAGAGAGAGAGAGAAATCCAGCAATTTAAGTTGATTGATTAACTTTCGGGGTCCTTGGAAGCTCAAAAGCTATTAACTTGACTAACAAAAATCGATTTGATATCTTAAATAATGAAACTAACACCGGTTTTTGAAGTAGAAGAAGCAAAATTTTAATAGCCTGAGTTTGTAAGCGAAGCTTTTATTGCTTTCAGCTTTAATCCTTGCCAGCGTGAGTATCCTTGAAACCATCTTGTTTGCAATTACCACTCTCCCCGCTTTGTCTTCATTTTTTTATGGCCATCTTCTCTAGTTTGCCAGCGAACGAGTTGCAGCGTCATTAGTGTGCTCCTTTTGAAAGGGATGCGGCAATTAAAAGCCATCACCAGATATCCTTCGCTTCGGCAGCAATTGGTAATCAAATAGTCAGATACTGGCAGTCCCCAACAAGAGCACTAGCACCAGCAGCACCAGCAGCAGTAGCAGCAGCAGCTTGTAATTGCAGATTTCTGCTCCGGCGAACGGCGGCTAACGAAACTATATCATCGACTGGCAGGAGAACCGCCGGCAGCAGTGCCATTAAAACGTAAGCTGATATAACGCGCAACATTCTGGCAAATGGAATGTTTTCATCTTCCCTTGCCGCAGCCACTATCGCCGGCACTATCCCGTCCTATTCCCCCATGTTTATGGCCCTGCGGCCCAGCCCGCCCCCTCGAAAGTGACAGTGGAAGTGAAAGTGAAAGTGAAAGTGAAAGTGAAAGTGGCAACGAGAGTGTCAAATTTCCGCTTTCAGAGGCCAGGCTGCATCGACTGTTCGCCGCGAAAGGCGCTGGAAGGCGGAGCAAACACTCTCAACTAAGCAAACAGTTGTCAATTTCTGGCAGCGCAAATATTTTTTCCCATCTCGCCTTTTTGCACTTCCAAGAGGCTCACTTGTCCCCCACTTCTGTTGACTTCTATTCCATTCTTCTATTCTTCTGTCAAATGCTAATGGTTCTAGCTGCACTTCTGCCCTCTGAC
The DNA here is from genome assembly GCA_018904695.1 of Drosophila parvula. Taxonomy (NCBI): domain Eukaryota; kingdom Metazoa; phylum Arthropoda; class Insecta; order Diptera; family Drosophilidae; genus Drosophila; species Drosophila parvula. Next base: position 18,340 of record JAEIIG010008251.1, on the reverse strand, counting down.
TGCTGCCTGATGCTGCTGCCTGCTGGCTGCTGATTCTCATTTTGCTTCGCTTGCAGTTGGCGGCCTGGCTATATTGGATTTGGCCAAGATATTGGCAAAGTGAGCAGCGAGGCGAAAAGGTGACAATGTCGGAAAAGTTTTACCCTCTGCGGCCCTGCTCTTCCGCCGCGAGACGTTCCAATTAAAACTTGGCTCAAATCGTTTTCTCAGAATAACACCGCCCTTTTGGCCTAAAACAATTATGCGCTCGAGCGTTATGCGATGATTTTTGAGGAGATTGAGTAATGGAGAGGTACACGGTTATTAAAATTGAATGAAAAAAAGTCTTAGGAACATATATAAGACTTTATAATATATAAATTATATTATGTAAAACCTAGCTAACCTTAAAGGCAAAGGCCTTTCACTAGGAAGATAAGTAACGCCAAACGATTTCTTTAGAAAGTAAGGGAAGTAGAACGAGAGCCGTGTTAACTCGGATATTCGAATTGAAAGACATAAAGTCTTAAGAAAATAAGGGACTATAAAGAATATTATGTAAACCTGGCAGAAGCTGGTAAGCGATTTAATATCAAGGATCTTTCAATAGCAAGATTAGTAACGCCATACGATTTGTTTGATCTCTTGAAATTTTGTTCATAGGCAAGAGAGGTTGAAAGAGAGTGCTGTGGAGCGGAGAGAGCGGCTTTTCTTGTACTCATACAGCGATACTGAACGACAGTATGGGTGCACACGTACATATTCTGAAAAGCATTCTAGATCTGTACGCACACATAAGCACACTTGCTGGATCTGTGTTCTCACACATGAAGGTGCTATTTATTTGTAGACTCTTAAAAGAGAAGCTCTATCTTCTTGGAGGTGCAATTTATTTGTTGACTTTTGGAAGAGAAGCTCTCTCCTTTTGTAATTCAAATGTATGTATGTATCTTGTTGTTAAGTATAAATTCTTTCAGCTTCGTTACTGATAGCTTCTATACATTTTTCTCTCTGTGTAAACCTGCTGAGCGCATTCAGCTGTGCAGGTCTCGCATTGACAACACATGTTCAAATGTTCAAGAACAATGACACTCAGAGCCACTCAACTGGATGTTTGTAAACGTTGCTCAGGCACAAGGACCTCTCTGCCAATAAGCAAAGCGGGCAACAACAACAACAACAACAAGCCTGGCATCCTTGCAAGGAGGCAAAAGCACCACGGCACCAGGAACAACATGAAAAGGCGCCAGCCAGAGAGATAAACCCAAGCTCAGCCCAGAGAGAGGCAGAGTGAGAGTGAGCGAAACAAAAGCTGTAAAATTCAGTGCAACGCACTCGACGCAGCCTTCCCTCGCCCACCCACTACCGCCATGTCATATGTGAGTGGGGGTTGGGGGGTGGTGACTCTGGTTAAGGATGAGAGATATGTGGGCGAGTCATTTAGTGCAACACGACCCTTTCGGAAGCCACTGACTGAGGCTGAGGGCGGAGGCCAGCAAGCTGCATAACTAGGAGCAGGATGGCAGCCTGTCAAGCTGGTTTCACTACCTATTTTTCTTCTTTTTCTTCGTTTTTTTGTTTCTTTTTGTTTTAGTCGAGATTGTGCGATATCCGGCATGTGAAGGATGTTTGCCCTGATGCTTCAGCCACTGCCAGCGCTCCTTGGAAGCTCCTGCTCCGCTCCTGCTGCTCCTCCTGCTCCTGCTGCTGCGCTGTTAGCATGTTAAGTTGCGATTATAGGCTGTTAGTGTAGCTGGCGATGACAAGGCCTCAGCCCGTCGAGCCGATGATTGAGCAACAGCAGCAGCAGGAGACAGCTACCAGTCAGAGTCCTTTCACTGAACCAAATTTGGTCCAGGAGAAAGGGGGAAAAAACAAGGAAAATGTACAAAACAGCTTGAAATACCTTTTATATTATTTAATAAAGAAAAATGCTAAACTAACCCTAAAATATTTAATAAATCCTTTAAAAACCCTTTATATTTTTTTGCAGTTTCAGCTATTTTGTCAAGTGCATTTTGAGGAACAGATTTGCATTCTCAATTGGACCGCTGAAGGACCCGACAGCATGTTTGTTTTTGCCACTGCAGCTGCTGCTTCTGCTGATGGCGGAATCTGGATCAAGTGCGACTGACAAGCAGGACCTGATCAGCAGGGTCCTGCCAATATTAGAGGAGTCAATGGGTTGAGCGACTGGGACCCAACCTCGATTTGGTTTGCTCAGCCATTCAATTGCCACCAGGCAGGCAAGCAGGCAGCACGGCAATTCATAACGAACTAATTAGGGTGCTTCAAAAGTCACTACCCCTCAATGCGAATATTGGCGAGGGCGGAGCCACTCATTAGCAATTCATTTATTAATCGACTTTGCCCCACTCGAGCCCGATTGTCGATTGAAATTCCAATTTATTCGTGGGCCTCTCTGTGTCGGGCTCATTGTTAATTTCTCAATTTAATTTAGTCCGTCGCCGGTGCCAGCCAGTGCAGATGTCAGCATAATCGCATTGAGTTGTCATTAGTGTGTGACATTAATTAAGTTAATCGCCATCAGCGCGACGAGAGCAAAAACAACAAGAGTGGCGAGGTTCGAGTGCCGAGCAGGGGGCAGGGGAACTTGCGTGCGTGAAACAAGTAGAAAATCGAAAATCCAATTAGAGCCAGGTCCATCGGTCATTTAGTCAGTCATTCGGACAGTCAGGCAGTCACTCAGTCACTCAGTTATTCAGCCATTCAGTCAGCCGCTTGTCAGGTCAGTTGGTGGGGCTAAAGACCGATTTCAGGTTCAACTGCACCTCTCATAGGCTCATCGCGGGAGGTCGCCATACTTTGCCAGTATCCCAACCCAAGAAACACTCACGGTCTAATCATAATAATAAATAATAGTAAATAAGCTACAATTTGATTTGCGACTGGCCCTGGGCAGATGTGATTTATGGGCCAACGCCTTGCCTTCAAACTTGAAGTATTTGCCATAATTTCACGGGCAATTTGCCTTTAGCCAGCCATACAAAGTCAATTGCGCGTTCGAGTGTTCGGAGTGTGTGCGAGTGTGTAAAGTAATTGGATTTAGGTTTATGGCTTTCCAGTTTAGCAGCAGGAAAAAGGGGGAAATGGCTGAAAAGCATCTAGTCAATGTCACAGATGCTGCAAACATGGGCCACCTGTCAGTTAATGTCGACACGTTTCAACCGCCACGCACATCTGCCAAAAAAGGATATGAACTCCTTGCCGGCGACGATGTTTGCGGTTTCATTCAATTATGCCAAGGGAGTGCATTAATATTTCATGCCCAGCTGCTGCCTGGAGTTCCTTTCTCTCTATTTTTCGGAGTTCCTTAATCAATAAAGGCAGATGCAGCTGCAGCTGCACCATGCACATGGGGATATGGATATGTTGCAGAGAAAAAATTTATTTTCATAGATCAAAGGGATATTTGCATATGCCTGTAATGGGTGTATATTAACAGGGGTTTTTTCTGGCTAACAAAAATGTATTACTGTCAGTACCAGAGGGAAGCACATATTAAAAAATTTTATCAAAAAAGTATGTATTTTTTTTGATAATAAATTAAACTCAAAAAGGTTATTTTTTAAAGTTTCAGCTTGCAAAAAAGGTTAAAAAGTTGATCTTGCTTTGCTTAAGGCAGCATTTGGTGCATTTCAATTACAATATTTTATATTAAAATAAATGAACAAGAAATAAAAGGCTTTTAAAGTCTACAAACAATCGGAAGCAAAGCAGACTTAATATTCCTTAAAAAATGCTTAACAGTTTGCTGCCAAAGAAGGCAAACCTTTTTGCTTTAAATATGTTGCTTAATAAATTAAAATTAAATTTTTCTACATTTAAAATAAACCTTTAATTTGTGCAGTGCACTTAAAACTTGCGTATGAAAGAAGCCGAAGAGGAAAAACCGAGGTTTCCTCCGTCTCAGCCATTCATTATTCAGACGCAAGCTCTGGCATAAACGAAACCAATGTCGGCTGAATATGGCTAGTGATTCGATGCGATGTTGCTGAGGCTTTTTGGAAAAGATTTTCATATATGCAAAAGGGGGGAAAAAAGTTTTTAAAGTCAAGACGCTGCTTGGCTTGGCGGCCTTAAAGATACAGCTTGGTCGAGTAAAAAAAAACAAAATAAATAGGAAAAGGACAGGCCAGGGAGCGTCAGGGCCATGAATATTTCAGGGCAACCAAGGAGCCCAACCACACACACACACATCCACACACCCACACACCCACTTAGCCCCATGTGTGCGTTATCCTGGCGCAGGAAAGTATGCTGCCTTCCTTCGCTGTCGTCGTTGCTTAAGCGCAAACAAATCATACGGCACTTTTGCCGCAACAGACAATTGAAAGTGTGTGTGTGTGTGTGGGTGTGTGTGTGTAAGGATGCCAGGAGACGCGAATGTGTGTATATGGCGGGGATGATGCCACAAAGTGCACTCGAGCATCAAGAAATGAAAATACTATTTAAGCCATTTTATCAACATAATCGTAAATCATTTTGCACTTTTCGCATAAAAGTCGTCGTCGTTGTCGTCTCCGTTGTCTCCGTTCTCGTCCTCCTCCTCGCAATAAAGGACCAATTGTCTAGTGCATATAATTTGTTATTGGATTTGAGCAGCTGCTCCCCGTGTCCGGAGTCTGGAGTCCGTTGTCCGGATCCTGGGTGTTGATTTTGCTGGATTTCGCCATTGTTTGGCTGCGTGTGTGCGATGTGCATGTATTTTTAGCTTAACACTCGCCCAGCTTTGTTTTGCTCCTTTTGTCATACATTTCACGCTTGGCAGGACAGGACTGGAAGACCACATCATTATACATCTACCCATACTGGCATATGTACACATACATATATATATATGTATATATGGCAGGACACTCGCCATAGCCCGTGTCGCTGGCTCCTTAGCCCCACGTCCCGAGCTCGTTTATGGCCTGCCAATGTGGAAATGGAAGTTGTTCGTGCCTGGACCCAAAAACGCCCACAACGACCGGGCGGCCCCGCCTCATTTTCCCACACTGCTCCGCTGTTAACCCCCGACCCCCCATGTCCATCCAAAATATGTGTTGAGCTAGGGGATTATCTTTGGCAGCACAGCGTCTGGAACAACATTGAAATATTTGTCGGCAAAGCTGCTTAAACTCGCCTCGTTCTAGCTTTCGGTTTCGGGCTCCTTCCCATCTCTCGGGTACATATGTTTATGGCATAGTTTTTCCCCATTTTTCCTTTTTAGCCAAACACGTGGCCCAGGCCAAAAATCATCCAATTAAAATTCCATGCCAATGCATTTGCCACACGAATCGTTTATAAATTGAGAGCCCGCCGATATGGGGAGGAGCCGAGGGGGAAAGCACGAACAATGTTTTCTTTGAAAATATTTTTGCTAACACCAGACAGGCAGCTGCAGGTCCTGCTGTATACGGTTTGCGTTTCACAGGCAAATGAGCAGGACAATGAGTGTGAAATGAAACGATAACTATGCAGGACACGTAAACTCCACCGAAAGGCAGTTCGTTCCCTCTCGGTAATCTATTCGAATCGAATGGCAATTTGAATCGAATTAAATCCACTATAAGCCAGCCACCCGTAGAGAGATCCTTGCAACTCTCTCTGAGAGAGAGGGAGAGTAGGAGAGATCCCTGTGCAATTAAGCCGTGAGCGTTGGCCTAATTTTCCCAGCCAAGAACCAAACTCATGGTTCATGGCTAAGACCAAGAAAATACGAGTATATAAAGTCAAATTACGAATGCTGTCGGTGGCACATTTTTGTAGCAAACACGAAAAAGGAAAAGGAGCGGGGGAAGGCGGCAAGAAACGAGAGTTGCCGGGAACGGGAAGAGCAACTATTTCCTTTTGGCATAATAAGCGATTTTCTGCTCGTTTTCTATTAAAGCCACATAAGACGATAGACCCCAGGGTGATTTCAGTGCCTTAAATGCGACACGCCTCCCCCACGCATATATAGTAAAAAGCATTTACAGGCATTGAGAGTGCGATAGCGAGTGCTACTAGTACTCGCTTTAGACTATATAGTACACATACTATATATATGTATATGTGGGCCAAAAAAACCTGAACGTAGCCGAGGCAAATGTATAAAAGAAAGCGCCACGTTCTGCGCTTTGTGGCAAAAAGTTTCGGCCTTGTACCAGTTGCGCTTACTCGCACTTGCTGTGGGTTTTTTTTTTAAGGATTTCGGATCCAGTTCCCTGGCCCTGGCTCATTTATTGTATTTCCCGGGATATATTATATATATATGTGCTACAGGAACTAGCTTGAACTCTATTTCTAGAAATTGTTTCCCTTCAAATATATAGGGAATTCCTTAAAATTCCTTTTCCATTTTCACTTTATTTTATAGAAGCTGTTCTCTGTGATTTTGCCCACTTTCAGGGATAGAGGTATCATCTATGCAGTCCTGTAAAGTTTACACAAACGAGGCTTTAATTAAAGCGAGGAAACGTGCCGGAAAGTTTTGTGCAGCGAAGTCCTGCCAACTCTTCAACCGTTTCAAATGGCCCCCAAACAATTGCTCGGCGAGTTTTGCAATCAAGTTGTCACGACGTCAGCGAAAGCAAAGATTAAATGGCATGCATATCCACTACACTCCACTCTACTTGCAGCAGCACTATGCCCCCTGTGTGGGTTTTCCCATTTTCCACCCCCGCCCCCCTGATTTATCGCAAATTGATGGTGTCTTTTGGAATTGGCTGTCGCGATTTTCATTTGCAGTCGCGCACTCACAGCATCGATCAGTGAAAATCCGCTTGTCTATGCACATCACGTGGCACCGTTTACCATTTGGCCAAGGAGCGCGAGTTGGCTGAAACCTGAAAAATGCCAGGCACTGTAATGAAGTGCATGCTCCATGCAGCACTTCCAAGCGTTGGCTAAGTGAAATGGGAGTAGTGAATGGGAGTCCTTCGTTAGGGGAAAAAACACTTGCACCAATTCCCTGCAGCGAGAGAAATTCATTTAAAAAAAAAAGAAGAACTTTAAGAAGTTGAAGAAGTTTTCGAAGTCTAGCAGCTTGTAGGGAAACCTCAGCTCTAGATACAATAAAAGGATTCATAGCCCATATTTTATTAGCTATATATTATTAAGCATATTTTTTAACACTTTTTCCATTAAATATAAAGAGTTTTTGGGAACTCTTTTTAAAACCATTTGCCAGCAACTTTGGTTCATAGATTTTTCCCTCCCTGTAGCTATCCATTGATTTCTTGGCACGCAAATTTGTGGCAGCTCCTTGGCATATTTCAAACGCTGCAAATGAGTGTGGCACACGCTGCTTCAGTGCTCCGCCCCCTCCTACCCTGCTGATGGGGCACATTGGACACATTTTGCAGCTGCATATGGCGCCTCCTCCCTCCTGCTAATAATATATGCAAAGCACTAACGACAGCAGTAATAAAAATGCATGAGGCTGTGGCTGGGTCTCACACAAAAAAATCTTGCAACTGCGATAAAATGCGTGAGTGTGTGTATGGGTGTGGCTAGTGTGTGCACATGAATATGGAGTATGGAAATTTGTTTTGGGCTGCCTGCCTGCCTGCCCTGAGTCCTGGGCATAACAAAATGCTCAGGAGCTTGAGTTAATTGCCAAACACATGGCGTATGCGTGATTTCTTTGAATTTTTGCCTCAAAGTATATGCAATGGCTATTGACCACAAAAATGAACTGCTGCAGGACGCAAACAGAAAAAAAAAAAAATACCAGCGAGCAAAAGGAAAAAGTTCAAATGCACAAAGTTCACAGTTCAGACCACAGAAATGCCAGTCAGAAGAGAAGGGACTTGGATGAGGGATGTTTTATTTTTTATTTTTTGGGGTTGAAAAAGTTTAAAATTCAAACAGCAAACTAAAACTCACACACACACACACGGACAGAGAGAGAGAACATAGTGATAATTAAAGTTTCGACAATGGAGAGCAGACAGTATCATTCAGCTGGCAGCTGATGATGGTCTGCCTCGGCATTTGCCATTATTCAACTATTTTACTGACACTCGTAACACTTGTCGTGGGCGGCCAGCCATAGACAACATCTACATGCTGGCAGGGCCACAAAACAAAAAAAAAAACAAGCAGGAAAAACCCAAATATATATACAGCAGATAGCAGATATGTATATAGAGACAACAAGAAGGGCGGAGAACGAGAAGTAGACTTGTAACAACATCCTTATGCGATAACAAGCAAACGGCGGCGGCGGCGGCCAACAATGCCAGGCGAAACTTATTTGCATAAATAAAAATTGAAAAAGCGGAAAATAAAAAGGAAAGCTTGGCAGCAGAAGGGCGAGTGTAAGTGTAAGGCAAAATAAAAGACAAGTGCCGAGCAAATAGTGCAAAACTTTTCCTTTTGAAGGCGAAATGCAGCTCGCTAAAGCAAATAAAAGCACTGGAAAAATTCAAAGAAACTAACTTGAGTGAAGAAAAATAAGATAAGAATCATTAATGCATGTTTATAATCAATTTATTTGGGTAACTAATATTTTTTAATGACTTGTTAATCTTTTAATTTAAGAAACATTTATAAACTCAATTGATGTACACTTCCAAGGCTTTCTTTTATAACTTTTTCCCAGTGCATACACACTCGAGTACTTGCCAGAGCTGTAAGCCGAAACGTAAAAAAGAGAAGGCTATAGATTATGCGGCTGGTAAGCGTTATTATTTTCTTTTCTTTTTGTTTTTGGCCAAAAGAAAACTTTCTACTGATTGAATATGCCAGCCACCAAATGAAATTATGGAATTTATTTAGACATCTTCACGTCCCCTCGGCCAGGGATCAACTTTTAGCCGCAACATTTATTTATTTTTCCTTTGCCACGAATAAATATATGTTGATTTGGATAAATGGAGGGAGAGAGAGAGAGACCGGAGACCGCAGCCGTAACCGAAGACCGCTCATTAAATATATACAGCTGAGTGAAATGTCAACGTGGAAATTAATTAACTCGTCGCGAAAGCCGGGACTTCGTCGGTCGCTCCGACCACGGACTCCTGATTCTGTGAGGTCACAGCGTTGGCAGGACTCGTGCTCATATTTCAATCAAAACTGCGACAGCTGCAAGCCAGCGGCATAAGCTCGAACATAATTTTGGCAACGGTCCATCAACTGTTTTGGTTTGGGCCAGATTTGATGCCACCTCGCGCTGGCGTTGCGGAGGCGCCACCGGCAGCGGCAGCGACTCATCAATATTTACAAGCGGCAAGCCTCGAATTTGTCACCCCGACTAAACGAGAACGAGGGCGGATGGATGGGCTACTGGTTTGGAAAGTTAATTGCCAAATGACACAATTAATGCTCCGGAGTCGCCAAAAAGGCCGCAAGAACACACCCACACACAACGGGGGGTGGTGGCGGCGGAGACGGCTTAACCTCAAGATTAATGTACGGCAATTAAACGTTTAAGTGTTGATTAATGTGACTTTTCTGTTCCTGGCCAGGAGGATGCACGAAGGATGGCATCCGGCCAGCTGGCCGCCTGTCAATCTCCGGACGGAGACGAGAGCCCAACTCAAGCAGCTTGACCTTCGCTTTTTCCCATTTTCTCTGACGGTTTGGGAAAAGATATTTCAAGTTAAGAGCAAGGAAAAGATATGTCACCATTTTTCAGGGTTTCTTATAATTATTATAAATTTCTTACTGAAAATATTAACTATTAAAACCATTCTTGAGAAGTTCCTGGCAGAAAAAAATGCAAAAATGCAAGAGTGCAGTAACATTTAATACTGAGTAAGAAAATGTCGAGCTTCTTGAAAAATGTGAATTTTTTCCAAGGTTTTTTCCTTCAAATTCGGGTTGCCATAAATTCCTTGAGTAGGCACTGCAACAACTCAAACTCAAACGGCAAAGACATTCGCATTTATCATCTTTACGGGTTAACTGCCAAAAATGCTTTGAGGCAGTGGCGGCAGCGAAGGGGGGAGAGACTGGGGCATGAAGTGGGGGGTGCAAGCAGAGCAAACAGAGTGGAATTGCTCCATGCCTCACCAAATCCACAAAGTCAAACAATGTTGTATGCTTTACTAGTTTTATCATTGCTCCTCCTGCTCCGAGCTGCTAGTCCTGCTCCTGCTCCTGCTTCTGTCCCTGGTCCTTACCCTGCTTCTGCTTCTGCTCCTAGTCCTGCTCCTGCTCCCGCTCTGTGTTACTGCTCCTGCTCCTGCCCATGCTCCCGCTCCTGCTTCTGCTCCCGCTCCCGCTCCAGCTCCTGGTCCCGCTCCTGCTCCTGCTCTTGCTCCTGCTCAAGCTTCAAGCTCCTAGTCCTGCTCCTGCTCCCGCTCCCGCTTCTGCTCCTGCTTATGCTCCTCCTTCTACTCCCGCTCCCGCTCTTGCTCCCCCTTATATTTCTGCTCATTTTCTTTCATCCCATTTTCCAACGAAAACTCTGATGCTGCCGCTACTGCGTTTATCTTGTTGAGAAAGGTGAGCAGAACACGAAGCATAAACTATGAATGTCAGATAAACAGCCGTCACTTTCACAGGAGCCGGAAAAGCGGATCTGAAGGGTTCGCATTAGTGGGTGAGCGCATTTTAAAACCATTAGGTCCTGCTCCTGTCCAGCTTTGGCCTGCTTTTCGCCCAAATCCTGCTTTGGGTTCCGGTCCCACCCATAAAGCGTGGACTTTATTGGCATTGTGAGCGCAGCAGCACACTTTTTGACGCAATCGTAAATTTTTCCCCAAAAAAAAAATCAACACACAAACCGAACCTCGGGGAGAAATAAAAAAATGCCATTCGATTTGCAATGAGGCCGGGAATAGATCAAACAATTTTCTAACAATAATAGAAAAAAGGAAAACCAAGCCATAAAATTGAGACTATTTTTGAGGAAGAATACAAAGTTTAATTAACAAAAGAAAGGCAAGGTAAATTGGGAGAGATTGATTTTGTTTATACAAAGTAGTTTGTAAGAAAAACTAAACGGAATGAAGTAAGGAAATTGCATAAATGGTTGACTTAAAGGGTAAATATTCATTTAAAACCGATTGTTTCATTCATTTAACAATATTTATTGAATTTTTTGACTATGAACTTATTTACCTAGGCTCTTGGTAGCTAAAATCAAAGGAATTACCCAATTTATTGAGACAAATCCTTGCAATTAAAATGTAATTAAGCTATTTCAACTATCAATACTCCTATTTAACATTTATTTATTGCAGCAGGAAATTGTTCTCACCTAAACTTGTCAGAGAGTAAAGTTCTACAAATTAAACTGACACATTTTCCCTTCACTTGCTTTTAGAGAAATAAATTCTCACCTCAAATCTGCAGAAAATTCCAAATTTACGACACTTTTCCGGGGCTTTCCTTTTCAGTTCATTTTATTTAGACATTTTACATACGAAATTAGCTCTATTTTGCCACATAATGTCTCCATTTTGGCCTCAACTGATGCCATGTCCTGTGTAATATTTAATTTACGAAGTAATACTGGCCTTCCAAGTGAAATCTAGTTGAACTCCTCCTCGGGCTGGGGTGGTGGGCAAAACACAATAAAATATTCAAGACACAAGCATATCAAGTTACGATTTGCCTGTCCTTGCACTTTTTCTACCAATTTCACAAATTTCCATCAACTTGGCTCCTGCTGACAGGCGAATATTTCCCTAGCCTGTCAAGGATCTGGCATGGCGGGATGGGTCAAAGAATGCGGATACACAATGGCAAGTTCTGGCGAAGCTGGCTGGGAAAACAAATGACTAGAAGAGATTACAGCAGCATTTCTGCTGATTTTCAAATGAAATTTTAATGAATGCTCACACAAACAGCTAGAACGCCCACATACATAGATACTATACCCTTGGCGGGTACCAGAAATCGCAACTGAAAAGTGTTTTTCCCTCGCTGCCCTACCCCCCGCTATCCAAATGTGAATGTCTGTCTGTCTGATTCGGCGAAGCGACCCCCAAAGGCACCCCAGCGTAGCTCTGTGCCACTTAAATATTTATCAGCGCGAACAACAAAACTCTTAGCGCGAAATGCAAAACTGCAGAACATTTTCCGCGGCATGTTCATTCACTAAATTAGTTGGAGCATACATCCGTTAGATACGGCCGCCTGATTCGTACCCCGACAATGCTGACGATGATGATGATGATGACGATGATGAATGGCCCGCCGCCGGTTAATTGATACCAAAAATTTGCAAATGAATTTCCATTGTTTTTGGTTGGGGGCTCCACATGGGGGGGGGGGGAAACAGGTAGTTGGCAATTAAAAGGACTGAGCCAAGGATTCAGCTCCTGATTCATCGCCATTGTGTGTGTGTGTGGCATGGCATCGCGCTGATGTCTTTAATTAAATTTGCCTTTAGCCGCAAATCCTTTTATGCCGACGCCATTTTACTTGGGCTTCTTCCTTTTGGCATTTGACTTTCCCTTTCTCGGCTCGGCGAGCGAGAGGGGATCCTGTGGATTCCAAGGATGCAACCGCAATTGCCCTCGGGCTCCGGCGCGGCATCTTGTGATTTATTATTAAACATGAATATGAATTCCAGGATATGCTAGGCGAACTGAGCCGAGCAAAAGAATACGCCGTGCTGCTGGTAGGCAGAAAAGGCGGAAGGACCTGTTGGCATTTTTATGCCACAGCGTTTTTATGATTAATTAAAATTTACGCCCAAGCAAATGATGTTGCGAGTGGAACACAGACATGCAGGCGCATAAATATTCCTAGCATCAATTCATTCTGATGGCCATCAAGTCGGGTGATTAAGATTAAGAGGATTGTCATAAAGAAGAACCCAATTTGGCCAACTAATTGAAGGCACTCGTTTTGGGGCCGAGTGACGCGGAAAAAGCGAAGGCGCCACCGAAAGCGAAACCAAAACTATGCCCACAAAAAAAAAAAACAAAAAAGGAAGAAAAGTAAAAGGAAAAAAGTAAGCGCATTTCATATTTATTAAAGCAATAAAATAAAGTAGCAGCCAACCAAACACGGGACGGGCCAACACGAGAGTTGTTGGCCAGATAACGTGTCGGGGACCCAGAGAAATATCACCGTGTCACCCACACACGCACACGTCACACTCCCACACACAGCACACACCCCAAACACACCCCAAGCACAACCCACACACTCGCATAAATCGAGGGAGCTTGGCCCATTGTTGCTTTGGTTGCGGTTAACGTGCAAATTTGTTGCTTCCCCTCACGATTGGCCTACGGATTTGGCCTATGCCGGTTTCCCGGGTCCCCCGGCAAGGATTCGTAGCAGAAATAAGTAAGAAAGGGCAGGGCCATAAATTTAAAATTAACCCTTTAGGAGCACAGCCTCTGACCTTCTCTCTCAGCGACACTGAGTACTCAGATGGCGTGGGCATAAATCCTGGGACCGAAACGAGCTGCAGATCTCCTCAAAGACCGTCGAAATTAATCGCCTTTGCAGGTGGCCAACAGCCGGCCGCCCTTGTGTGCATTTTAAATCGCTGAAAATAATTCCTTGGTCTCCGACTGTTTTAATTAATTGAATGAGAGAGTTTTCGTTTGCTCTCCATCGAAACGAAATAATTTCAGCATATTGGATTGCAGAATCAGAGCGTAGTTGCTGTTGTCAATATGCAGCAGAAGGGAAAGCGTGTCGTCCGGGAAATGAGAGGAGCACGCCAAACAATAATAAATAAAATGGGAAACACGCTTTTGCCCCGTAGGCCTCGGGTAGCGGGGGCCCCAAAAATGGCTGTGAATGCTGAAGGAAACGGGCGGAAAGGGGAAATGAGCGGAACCGAATGGCCGAGGGGCATCGAAAGGCAGCATCGAATCGAGTCCTGGTCGAGTGCCAGGTTCAAGTGGCTCCTTCGCAGTCAAGACAATTCGAGAAATGCTTTTAAAAGGAAATCAGTAAAGGAATTTCGCTTATGGGCAACTGATTGTGCCATCGACTCCGGCAGAAAGTTGAACAAGTACCGAAGGCGAACGACGGTCGGCGGACGGAAGCGATTTTTTCCTTCTCGCCGCCACACTTGGAAAATTGAATTGTTTTAGATTTTTCTCCATTTTCGTGCTCTCTTTTCGTGCTATTTCGATTTCGGCCATGCGAAGCGAATAAATCAAATTGGATTTTCTTGTGCACTTAATTCCCCGACGAATGGACAAACGCTTCTTTTGGGCCCAGCCAATCCGGAAGTAAAACCCCAAAAACTCAATCAGTAGCCCGTGCTGAAAAGTTCATTAGTAGGCCGGCAGCATTTTACTCAAAAGCCATTATATTCTCCACAATCGGTATAGGGGAATCATTGGAAAATGTCGTTTTTTCGAAATTTACTAGAACCGCCCATACATCGATATGGCAAGGAAAGGAAGCTCCTAAAGAACTGCTTTTGTATCTTCAGCCTGAAGGCTGGCTGCCGAATGATAGCCATCTTTGAGGTCCTCATCTGTGGCCTGGAAATGTATATGGTGCATCAGGAGGACGGGGAACGTCTATCACGGGCATCTACCACGGGTATGCCATTTCTAATGGTTACCCGTGAGCCCGAAGGTGATATCTTCGGAAGTAATACAAGAACGCCGATTTTTGCAGCCAATTCTTACTTTAACAACGCCCTGAACACGTTTACTCTACTGAATTCTCTGATACTCCTTGTGGGAGCTGAATTGGTGAGTTTGTTATGAAAATATATTCAAATAAGGGAAGTTTTCAGGCTGAACACGAATATATGCACTTTTAAGGATCACAGAATACAGATTAATCTTTTAAAACTTAATTTATAATATTAAATACAATATTATTATATATATTTACAGTCCAATATACCCTGTCTCGTCATTTGGCTTTGCGTAACTATTTTATCAAAGACCATCGAGGAGCTTGTTCATATTATCGAAGGCAGTAATATGCTGATTATGTTCTTTCTCACCATCTCCATTCGTAAGTATAACTTAAACATTAAGCAAGTTTCTTAAAGAATTTATCTAATCCCTTTTATTCCAGTTTTTAAAATTTATTTCTGCTTAGTGGTGGCATCTTTAATTTTGAAATTGCAAAACAAACATCGTGCGAATCTCTCGGAAGCGGAAGTCCTGTACACACAATGCGAAGAGGAGGCATAGCAAGGACAAGGAAAATATCTTTGTAATAATTCTATTTGTCGCACAATTAAAATATTGAGAGTATAACTTACAAGCTAACATAAATGATTAGATGTAGTATATATTTAATGTAAAAAGGTAATATAAATCATGCCTGTCCACTACAACCAATTTTTGAGCTAAATATATGCACAGATTTTGCTACTTGAACATGCTGTTATTAATATTTTTACTGCTAAGTAATTGCATTTCCCTTTTTTGGATTTGCATTAGGAAAAAATCGTGAAAATACACACACGCACACACGCATGAGAGAGATATATGTATATGGGCGCCACGATAACTCAAAAATTGATTGCACTGGCAAATTGAACAGGAAACAAAACGATTGAAACGTTCGTTATTATCAGGCATAACGAGAATTTCATCGGCGAGAATTGGAAAGCAAAAATCCAAATATTTTCATGGTAAAATATCGAATATATCGAATTTAATTCTTACTTTGGCGTACGGCGATTTTTTGGGCGGCTCTCGCGAGGAGTTCGCCCCGGATGCCGTGGGCGTGCCGCGTTTGTTAGTGCGATTCTTTTTCAGAACGATAACGCGCATGGTGGGCAGATATATAGGCTTTTATACGCTAGGACAAATGTGGGGATTCGTGTGCGTGTTGTACGAGTGATATATACTGGTACTGATACTGTGTACTTGGTACTTGATACTGTGTACTTGGTACTTGTACTGCTGTTTACGCAAAAGTGTGTTCTCTAAACAATTTCGATCCAATCGAGGCAAGGTGTCGCCCTTATTCGCTACTCTCTGATTTTTTTTTGTCGAAGGCGTTAGTGCCGTTCACAAACGGGTTTTCACTCCACGCGACATCGAAGGATGCGGATATAGGGAGATACGGATACGGATGCGGATGCGGATGCGGATACGGTGGCGATTGCGATTGCGGATTGCGGATTGCGGAAGTGGAGTAGTAGTAGTAGTAGTAGTAGTAGTAGTAGTAGTTGTAGTTGGTGTAGTTACAAGTACGTGTTTCAGGTGCGATTGCGACTGCACCCACTCCGCATTTAAGGTGTGGCGCGGTGCAGGCACAAAGGTCACGAAATGACAAAATGCAAAGCGAGCCGAGCCTCTAGCTCCGTATAGATTCTTACATAGTTGAGATGTGGCTATTACTAGTTAATATATATATATTGTATATTTGTTAACTACATCTAGGTTTTTTGTTTTTTAGCAAAGAGTATTTGTTATTTACAGAGTACATACGAGTTTAGCTAGTTTGTAAGTTTTGTTAATTTCTTTTAATTGCAATTGGCAAAAGCTCTGATTGGTGACGTTTTTGCTTTTATTTTTTTTTTTGTTCGCTTCCAAGAATTTCAACTACTTTTCTAGTATTTGTTTTTTTGGTTTTATTTGTTGAATTTTGATAGAAAAAGGCAAGCAAGAGATTAAATTCAAAGAAATTCTGGCAGTGGGGTTACGAGCTCGAATTCGAATTCGTTTTGGGCGCACGGTGCGTATGCGTGATTGGTTAATAAAGCTAAGTTAAGATGGACTGTCGACTAAAGTAGTTGGTTGCATTTCTAGTTTTGGATCATCGTTAGTTAGTTAGTTACTTACGCAGAACTCAAATTTATCTTGTTCTTGTGTGTGCCTGAGCCTGAGCCTGAGCCTGAGCCTGAGTCTGTCTAAAAACTCGCCTAGAAATGCCTGCCCTGAACTGCGCTCTAAAATTATGGCATATATATATATATTAGGAGGACATATATGAATGGTGTCTGTTTTGGGAGTAGTTTTCTTTATTTTGATTTCGTTTAATTGTTAATTTTTCTTGATTATATTAGATTTTGTGGGGTTCTGGTTGTCATTCTTTTCGGTTTTTTCGGCTTCTCAGCGACAATAGGCAGCCAATCACACCTCAGACGCGACGAGCACGACGACAACGACGACGAGGACGACGACGGCGCTTGCACTGTGGCTGTGGCAACGGTACTACGGCTACGGCACTACGGTTACGGTTGCGGCTATGGCTACGTCTACGGATACGTATGCGTATACGGATACGGCTACGGCTACGGCTAATTTGTCGAACGGATCACCCAGCTGGAACGGAGCAGTGGACCCGCGTTACGTATACGTCGGAATGCAAGCACGTGACTGACTCGGAGCGACCGTTGCACGTTGCTTTTATAAACAGGCAACATCGGGATGTGAAAAGTCTGGCAACGCCACGTATGCAATTTTTAGCTCTCTCTCGAGCGCTCGCTCGCTAACTCTCTCTTTTTTCTCTCCGAGCTCCGGTTCGGGAACAGCTGATTCACGGCGAAGCCTACGAGGTTGAGGTTACAGTTACTCGCCTGCGGGTTACTCCAACGTCGTTTCCCCCCCTCTCGCTAAAATACACGTAAATATGCCCACAAAAAAAAGGGTCCTATTAGTTGATTCTCAGGGAAAGTATGGCAAAAAAAAATCACACACGCACTACTCCCACACACACGCAGCGGAAAAGCATGCAAATCAGTGAGTGGCAGCCATCGGGGCACACGCAGGACGACGCATTTAGACAAAAGTACGCTGAAATCAAGCCATTATCGCCGCACTGACCACGCACAAGCTAATCTACCGCAGGACTGGCAGCGAAGGACGAACCTAGCCCACAGTGGGCCAAGCGAGCGCTTTGGTCACATGCGCACGAGGCGAATGTCAGGACTCAGCTGTTTGACCCACATACGAGCGCCAGTTCATCTGTACTCTCAAGCGTGCAAAAAGGAGGGGGGCGAGACCCCGCCTAAAAGGACAACCCCCAAACCATGGCCATGAAAAGCACCCCAAAAAAAGCTAACAGCAACAGGTTCGCGGAAAGCTGCCAGCTAGCTTCCGGTTTAGCAAAACTTAATATCAAAATGGTTGGATTTTGTGCTCGTAGTCAAGCTTTCGCCGGGTATATTTTCCCACTGAGCTTTGGCGCTTTTCACCTCGGAAAATTAATGTAGGGACTTACCTGAGCTCTTATGGCCGCCAAATGAATTTGCTTGGCCCGCAAGTCGAACTTCTTCATGGACAAATCCTCCTGCAGCTCGTTGACCTTGTTATACAGCTGGCCCTCGATCCCGCGGGTCTGAGTTCGATTCAATGCATCAATGGAGTCCTGGCGGGTAGTTTGTAATTGTATTTTATGGTATCTTTAGATGTATTTTAATTATATATAATTGTAATTAATATAATAACATGTACTAAGCATTAACGGTAATTTCCTTCAATTTATTGTGAATAGAAAATTGCTTATAGTTAAAGAGTAAGTCCTA
>JAEIIG010008228.1:0-15437 GCA_018904695.1 Drosophila parvula | reverse complement strand
TTACATATAAACAAATCAAAATTTGGTATATTTTGTATTTTTATTTGTTAAATTAAGTTTCATTAAATTGCGTTTTCGTCTTTCTGAAACTCATCTGATGTGCAATATGGAATCTCATTTTTTGTACTGGAAATTAATCCCAAAAATGGTCATTCATAATTCGAGATTAATTTGGAATTAGCACCAATCTCACTCAGTATTAACATTGACCCACTCACAAGATGAGGTGACAGAACAGGTAGCGTAAGCATCCGATTGTGATAGATGGAATCAATTTGTTGCAACCGATTTGCTGGAATTATTTAAGAGGCAGAATCAAAATAAAGAGAGTTCGTTTCGCTCACTTAGATGTACAGTGAGTGCACAAATTTCCACACAATCGCAATTTTCGATTGTAATTGGCAAATTTTTTCCGATTTTCCGATTCGAAGAATCGTAACAGCGCCATTATTTAAAGTCAGTTAAGTTTTCGAACTAAGAGTCCGAGTACTTTATACAGCGCCATCTGCTTACTCTTGTGCAAACTGCAAACACAGGGGGCGCCTGCCACAAATTCCCTATATTTTGTTTCCAGCTCTAACTATCTCCCTCGTACTAGTTGTATTTTGTCTGAAGCCGGTCCTTGTAGGGGTAAATGAGATAGCAAGCAACCCAGCCATTTTCTACACGCAAATAGGGGCGGAGTCTAAAGGCAGAAGGGAAATTGCTTATAGGGATTTTTAATGGCGGAAGCGGTTACAGTTGCAAGATGGGAAATTTCAAAGTTTATTCTAAAATAAAGTCAAAATGCAATAAAAAAATAGGTAAAAAATAAATATGATAATAAATTGAGTAAAGGGCATTATTTAATAGTATTAGAAATATACAATATAATATAACATCTGTATATAATATTAAGAAAATGATTTTAATTTAATAATTAATTTATATCTTGTAAATATTTCATTTTCTATATTTAATGGAAAAAATATCTTGGTAACCATTGCTAGGCAAGGATCTTGGTGCAAAAATGTCCCCAAAAGGGAACTTTTTTTCGCTTCCGCCCCCTCTGGCTGTTGCGTCGCTGCTGCTGCCGCAGCCTCTGCCGACGTCGCTGCTCTCGGCCAACTGCAAGTCAGCTGCGAAGCGAGAGAGATGGGGATAACTAAGAGAAAGGGGGTAAAGAAAAGGTAGAAGAAGGGGATAAGGAAGCAGTGGAGAAAGCAGCGCCAGCAGCTGGAGCAAGAGGCAAGGCAGGCAGCAAAAGTTGATTAGATGGATTTCGTTTGGTTTTTGTGTTTTTAATCACACACCAATTTCATTTATTAAATCTTCGCATCAGCATTTCATTTTTGCCTGCTCCTTCCCCAGTTTTCCCACTCTCTCTCTCTCTCTGTCTCTCTCTCTATCTCTGTGGCTGCTCCTGGTGCAGCCTTTTTTGTCTGCTGCCTTGTTCTCTACCGACGGCATTTTTGTTGTCTTGTCGTTGCTCCCTCTCTGTATGTCCGTCTGTTTGTCTGTTTGTTTGTGCTTTTGTTGCTCTTTCACTCATTGTCACGAGCAATTGCTTTCTCTCTCGCCCCACCTCTCGCTTCGGCCCGAGCATCCGTCCATCGTGCCTCCCTCTCGCACTCGTTTGCGGTGGCAAAACTTTTTACAAAATGAAATTGTTTTCGTATTAACAATTTCATTAAAATTAAATTACTTTTATTATTCCAACGGAATCGGGTACGAACGCAAAGGGGTGAGGGAGGAGGCGAGTATATTCCCACTCTTTCTCCACCCCCCTTCGCCTACGAAAAGCTTGGCGTCCGTTTTCTTCAGCTGTCAAACAAATTAATTGCGCTTTTAATTGATTTCGTTGTTTGAGAGAAAGAGAGAGACATTATATAAGGAGAGCAGAAAAGGAGGAGGGCTCAGAAAGAAGATAACGATGATCAACATAACTTGGAGGCTTAATAACTTTTTACGATAACTAAGCATCAAATTCATAAATTAAATCAGTATACAATTCTTTATTTTTAAATATAAAAAATGACTTTCTCTGCTGGCGTTCTGCTAACACACGCACGCTATCAACATTCCTGCGACTTCGGCAAAGGATCTCGTGTCATGTTTGAAGCCAAATTTAGCGGTTTTTAGCGGTAAATAGCTTTTTTTGTAGCCATAGCTATATGTCATGCCATGTTACCGAAAATACCAGATATTTTTTGTTCTAATTTCTAAGAACTTTATCTCATACACACACATGTAATGTCGAAATGTGTTTGTAATGGTAGGTATTAATGATATAGATCGAACCCCAAACCTTACAACAAATTATATATGTACATAAGTAAATATTAATTTATATTAGTTATGTTAGTGCTTTAATTATTGTATATATTCATTATAATATTATTATTAATATTATTATTTTAGTAGTTCATGCTTCATATATGTAATTGTAACTTCTGAAATGGAAACATACTATATTTAGTTCATTTCATATTTAGTTTCTGAAGTAATAATCATATCTGTACTATCTGTAAACAAGCTTTAATTAATTCAATAAATGTACCAATCTTTTTCAACTATAAATACAAAATACAAAATAATTTTATATTATTATACAAAATAATATACGTTTTAGGCACACAAAAAGTCGCTAGAATTCCCAACTGCATGTTGCGAACGATAAAGGACATGGACAAGTCTCAAAACAGCTGTAAAAGTAGTTTTTTGACGTACTTAAGCTTGATTTCTCAAAAAACATTTTCTACTTAAAAACATTTGATTCAAATGTTTCAGCTTATTGGGCCTATTAAAATAAAAACCAATAACGAATAAAGCCAAATATATATAAATATATAAAATCCTTGGCAGTCGACGAGAAGCACTTAATACATGCAATAAAAACGAATGCAAAAATAATATCCGCCGTAAATAAGGAATTCGCCACTTATGTAGGGTCCTTGCAATAAATAAAATATCATAAATAAGATATATCCAGCACTCGCTTTCCCTCGCTGCCAAATAAATAAATATCTCTGAATAAGCCTCCGATCCCAATCGGAATCCTCGTGGGCCTCTAGCAGCGCCTCCGCCTGCTCCTTTCACTCTAATTCTGTTTAGCCATTTATTTTATTTAGGCATTTCATAGAGCGATTACCATTCCAGAGCCCGGCTCTCTTTTAGCCAAATGATGCGTAGGCCATAAAAACGAAAGGGCAGCGCGAAGGAGTCGAGTCTCGGCCATTTGGTTAGGCACAGTGGGCGTGGCACCTGCCCCCCCTACTCACCCTCGTTCGTCCTCCATAAGCATAAAATGTTCACTCAGGAAAACAAGCTGGCTTAAGATGGGATATTAGAGTTTATCTATAATTTTGACATTATTTTTAATAGTTGTAAACTATTTTTTAATGTTTATTAAGTAAAAGAAATAAATAAATAAAAGTCTTGCCATTGATTATGATAATAATGATTATTATTTGTTTTAAAATGAATAAAATAAGCTGTGCCATCGATAGTCCTTAAAAATGTGCCTAAGAGTATGCAACACAATGTGTTTAAGGGATCTCTAAGTTTAAGTGATTTTTTGTAGAACCCATTAATTATTTTGAACAAAACAATGTTAAAATGGTAATTTAGATATATTTTTCGTATTGTGTATGAGCAAAAAAAAAATGTTGATGGCGCCAATAAATTTGGCGGGGATCCTTTCTCCTTTCATGCCTACGAATGCGAGTTGAAATGTCGCATCATAAATAAAATGGAATCGTTTTCTGGGATGGGCAGTCAGTCAGGGAGTGGCCTTCAAATAAACCGCAATGCAATTTGGCCTAAAAGAAGTTAATAAAATTCGCTCCGATGGAATGGGATTGGTCGTCGTTGGGCTGGACTTTTTCCGTGGGTTTCCCTGGGAAAGTGCTGGAGTGCTCGCCTCGGCTATTCATTTTCGGAGGCTGCGCCATTTTGGCTTTGGAAAATTTATAAACGTAATTGAGAAGCCTTCAACCGGCCGCAGCAGCCCCCCAACCCCCCTCGTCACCCCACTGCCCCACCCGCCGCCTCCTTCTGCACATTTTCACTGGCCGCACGTAAAATGCATTAACTGTCTTCTTCTTCTTGCCTCGTCCTGGTCCAGGACTCGTATCCGGTTACAGCTACACACAGGGCTTGCCACTCTCCTGGCCAAGTCCGAGGCACTCGCGCAATTTGGTTTTCGAAAAATAAGCAATTTGTAAATTGAAAATGGTCGTTCCGGCGGAGCGGGAAAACTGGGATGGTGGAGGGGGGTCGGAAAATTGCAGTTACATGCGGCCATTTACTACGTGGGCGTAAGGGGCGTGGTTGGGCTGGCTGGGCTGACTGGCTGGCTGGCTAGAACTGGCAACAACAACAACGCGGAAGCTGGAAATTAATTATTTGCCATTAAGGCTAAGTAGATGATATAAAAAGTGGCGTGGCGGCAGAGCGAGAACGGAAAATGGTGCGGGAAATTGTGGGGAAATGGTAAGAAACGGGGACCCCGACTTCTCTGCAGGCAATTTAGACAGTCAAGTGCCCATATAAATTACATAAATTTCACCCAGGAACTCTGCCCGGACAAGGCAAAGTACGTACATACCTAAGTAGTGAAAAATTGTGAAAATGCTTTGGTGGGAACGGAAGGAAAAACGCCTTAGACCTGTCACTCCTCTTTCAGGCTGTGACGTTAATAAACGCTTTTGGCTAAGTAACTTCTAACTGGTCCCCTCTTAATTAAGTCCATCCCGTCCTTCGATAACTGTATATCTTTTTAAATATATATTGAAAGTCGTAACATTCAAAACTAATTTCAAATGTGTCTGAAAATATGTTATAAAGTTATTAAGGACTCAAATTAATAGTAAATTGTAAGCCTTAATATATTCTAGGTTAGTTTTTGAGCGCGTTTGCTGTGATTTCCAAACAATAACCATTTCTGTGGCATCCCTGCATATAAACACTTTGAAATATTGCCTTAGAATACGATATTCTTTGAATTATAAAAGGAACTCATTTAATAAATGGACTTTATATGCCTACTGACAGCTCTGCAGATGAAAAAATTCTAAAAAAAAACCGAAAAAATATTGTATATAAATATGTGAAGCGTTGCAGTTGCAGGAAAAAAAACCTCATTTTCTTCACCGAATCGCTTGCATTGCTCTCCACGCCACTGAATGGGGCAGGCCACGCCTCCTCTTCTGCGGCTGCTGGCGTCCAAAACGAATCCCAGTCTCATCTATTATGGAGCAGGTAATTCCACTAAAACGAACCAACCAAGAAAAGCCCGGGGAAGACTCGAAAACACAATCAAAGAGGACAAAAAACAAAATTTAAGCTCAAAATGAAATGAAACTCGGATTGGAAATGAAACTAAAACACAAACTAATGATGGGAGAATGCAGATAGAGATAGAGATAGAGCGGTGGGTTAAGGGGGGATAAGCTAACAATAGACAAGCTCATAAATCAGGGCGCCAATTTGCGAGCCTGACAGGCTGCCCTCCTAGAAAGGAAAGAAAAGCACAGGAAAACCAAATAGTTCGCCAGCACGCCCCAAAAACTCAAATCTATGAGGAGGAGACAGGAGCACTACGAAAAAAAGCTTAGATTTGATTTTGAAAATCATAATGTGCCGAAATTTCTAATTGTAAAATATTTATTCGTTTCAAATTATTTTTATAAATAATAAAATCAAACTTATGGCTTGAAAAACAAATTGAAACCATTTAGGGAACTATCATAAAAAGCTAAATTTGAGATCACAAGAAAAGGGAAAGAAAAGAAAGGCAATGAAGAATGGTAAGGACAAATGCCATGTTTACCTGTTATAGGAAGGTGCGGCATTAAATTGTATTTAATTTTTATTTAATCTTTAGTTTATTGTAAATTTAAATAAATGCTTCACTTTTTCCCATTTTCCGCTCAGTGCAGGGAGGCGCAGAATAGGGACTGCAGGAGGCAACAAATTCATTTCGTAATTGTGGCCAAAGACCCAAGGGGTGAAACAGGGGGGCCTGGAGGTCGTCCTAGATGGGGGGTGGGAATGGTGTCTGTGTCTGTTTGGTAGGGGCCAATGGACAGTTAGAGGAGCCCATTCAGGCAAACAATAATAAATGGGATCCAAGATGGCGTCACTGGGATTGGGAATTGCGATTATAGTGTGCCCCCACCATAGGAGATATGTATGTAGAAGAAAGGGGATGGCCACACTGGCTAGCTTGTGTGTGTTATTTTGGGGGGTTCGGCCACACCAAAAACTGCTGCACACAATAAATTAAGCGAAATTCACTTAGTTATTGTTTGTGCGTGTGCGGCTGAGATGAGAAATTAATATAAATAAATTGAGTTGTCAGGAAAAAGGACGAAAAGAAAGGAAGAAGGTTAAGGAGAAGAAACAGCAGCTAGGAGGAGGAGGAGGGGGCTCTGAAAAATGATATGCGAAATAAATTCCAACGGTGAGTAATCGTTTTCTTATTGTTACTGTTGTTGCTCTGCTTCCTCTGCCCCCCCCAAAGAAGCGCGGAAGCCAGAACACCCAAAAGCCCAAAAGCTGCTGTTGCTGCTTCTTCTTTTTCTCCTTCTCCTTCTCCTTCTCCGCCTTCTTCTTCTTTCAGCCGATGCTCCCTCTCTTTCATTCACCACACTTAACGATGAAAATCCAATTTAAGACTGCCTCAGTTGTTTGCGCTCTCTCTCTTGCTCTCTCTGGCTCTCCTTTCCCCCTCGGGGATATCCATCCACCTCCTGTGTCTCGCTCGCACTCACCAGCCCCGTTGCCACCTAAATAAAGTGTAATAAAATAAAGTAGATAGGACACGAGCGGGGGGAGGCGACAGTCGGTCTTCTTCTATCCCTTTTGCTTGTGTTTTTTTTTGCCTCTCCTCCTTGCCGCCGCTGTTCCCCTTCTTGTTTTTGTGAGCTCTCCATGCCGAAAATTCAATTTCCACAATGAAAATGCGCGAGAAAATTGTCTTACATACCGACGAGAGTAACCCCCCGTGACACCCAGCCTCCGCCCGCATCAGTGCGAGCGAGAGGCACTGCCAGTGTGCGAGCAACCGAGACGGGTGCTGCCTTGACTGGGCATAACTGTGCTTTGGTTTGCTGACTGAGCAGCGCCTGCGCCTGTTGGCTGGCTGGCCAAATAAATAACGGGAAATGGCAAAGGCGGCGCTTAGGGGCACAAAGCGATACCCCCTTCCCATTCCCATCCCTCTCGTGCTCTCTCACCAGCAGTTTCTGCACCCCATCCCTTTCCCACCCGCAGCCATCTTTCTGCCGACGCAGATCTAATTTGCAGCGAGCGTCGCTGCCGGCGTAGACGGCGCTGTCAACATCGGCGACAGCGGCAAGCACCGTTAGATCATTCGCATTCTGACTTTCCACGCGTTCGGTTCAACGCCATCCACAAAACAATATCCACAGCATCCACACCAATCAGCTGATGAGCAAATCCGTAAAGCACGAAATACGAATCCGGGATTAAAAACAAAATTTAACAATTAAAAGAAAGGCCTTACCGTCGGCAAAACAACTCCATAAAATCCAAAAACTTGTTTAATTCTAAAAGTGCGGCCTATCATTATCTAAACGCCACAAGTGTGTTCCTCCTCCTCCTCCCTGAACTGAAAACTGTTAACTGAAATCAAACTCCATGGTGCGGCCTATTAGGTCCCACATCGACTGTGTAATTTGGCAGTGGAATCTCTAAACTTTTCCCCACACATCCTTAACAATCAGAACTTTTTGGCCTAACTTCTTGGAAAGTTTCTCACCTTTGTCTGGCACACGTGTGAGTTGTTCGTGCTGTGAAAACTAAGGAAAAGTCAAACCCAAACTCAAACAGAACTCAGCTAAAAGGCGAAAAAAAAGACACCAGCCGAAAGGATTTTCTTCTGTGACACGCTTGAAGAATTGCTGTCAAAATTTTCACGGACGGTAATAAGGTGAGTTCAGTTTGAAGGATGTTCTAGAGGTGAGAGATGGATAGGTTTATAGGAATTAAGGAACTTTTAGCTAAATTTGATTTGGGATTTCAAAAGGGTTTATAAAAAAGATAAAAGAAAGTTAAGACATTGTTTTATAAATAATAAAAGTTGTTCTAAATAGTAAATAATGTAAATATTCAAAATAAAACTTAATCTTTATTTTCTTAATATTTCAATTTGGATAATTCATTCAAATAAATAATTATACGTATTATTTTTAAACTTGATTTAGTTACAATTTATTTTATCATCATTAGGAGTTGATTATTATTTTATTCCAATAAATTAAGACTTGAATCAAAAACGCATAAAGACAAAGCAAATGTCTCTAAGGCAATCCCTAAATTCCAGACTCCCCTTCACAGGCACATCACAATTTTGGCTTATAATTTATTTAGACGCTTTTAATTTGCATTAAGGAATTTTCCTAATGAGTTCCAAATGCGATAATAATCTCAGCTCTCGAGTGTGCCGAGTCCTTGGTCCCTTCTCGTCCTGGAGTGTCCTCGGACGGGGCTTGTGTGCGAGTTGAGTGAAGTGTCTGGCAAAAGTGTTTGTCCCGATGCCTTTCCTGTGAGAAATCGCACAACATTTTGTGAACACTCGAGGCAAAATCCGAGACAAAAAAAAAATGGATTGGAGGCGAAAAAAGAATTAAGACCGAAAGCTGGCGTATAAATAAAGGATTGCGAATCGGATTCAAAGGGAAGTCGTCGCCTCTCGCGAGCTGTGAAACTCCCCCGCTTAATTGAAGACAGACCAAAAGTTGATCACTCCGCAAATGCAGTTTGAATAATTGATGGTAATTAAGAGAGGACAAAAAAAAAAAAACGAGAAGGAGACCCAGACATGGTCGTGCCACACAGCGGGCAGCACGGCCACCAAAATCAATGGCAGTAATTCGCCAAAGAGGGGGAGAGGGAGCGAGGTAGCGAGGGAGGTGAAAAAGGAAAAGGGAAAACGAAGTTTCAAATTAAATTGATCAACCGCAAATTAATTGGCAGCCATGCAAACGTTCAACGTTCAACGCTCCACAGGCAGCTCCCCACCCCCCCGAAACACACTTCGGTTTCAATTGGAGTCCAGAAGCGATTTTTCTTTCCCTTTTCCCAGTGCCATTCAATCGTCGCCAAGTTTCGTTCGACAGATACAAGAATTTAATAGGAAATATCGCCAAAAGAGTATAAAAATAGAATAAATGAAATGCTAAATCTATGGTTAAAATTGGGGGGTCGAAATAAAATACAATTTGGCATAAATTTAGTTCGGAGGAGGTTAGTTCGGCCATGTTTATTGATTGGTTGATTGAATTGAACAGCGAATTGGTAAATGGCCAAATTGATGCATAGATGGGGTGCACACACACAACCATATCGATGTGTCTATATATTTTCGATATGTAAATTAGGCCAGTTATAGAGTTAGAAAATTTTGGAAGATTTATTATTGATTGAATTATGAAATATACAAAATTATCATTTAAGAGAATATTTTATTGTTTTTTATTCATTTACAAATTAGAAGTAGCACTGATTTAATTTCTTTACGATTTTATAAACCCTTTAACAATTTTCTTTTACTTTTCTGAGGAAATAAGTGTTCAATAAATGCCGATGAATATTTAATATGAAACAGTCTATTCCTTTAATTTAGTTTTGTATAACTCTATATTTTATTTAATGGATTTACCTTATTTGTCTTTATTTCGCGTCTCTCCTTTTTTCTTTTCCGGTTCCAAAGTGACCGTATTCCCTTCCTTAGAATCTAGCTCATATCGATATCGATGCAATCCTTATTGCATCCCATCGATAACCCCTTAACAGGGCGCTTACACTAAAACGTTTAGTAAAAATACGATGCTTACAATACAAAAATAAGATGTTTACATTAAGGTGTTTACAATATAAGGTGTTGTCAAATATAAAACATATTTAATCCTAAGAAGTGCTAAAATATTAATTTGATTTCCTAATAGCTAAGATGTTTTTCTTAGTCTATATTTGTGTGAATTATATTAAGTCTTTAGTTAGCTAAATGCTTATCTAAACATATAGAGAGGTCGCTAGAAACAAAAAGATCAACACAGATTACTTTTGTTGAATTTACGAGTATATGTTTCCCTTTTCAATATTTGCTCTAACTTTATTCAAACATTTAATGGAAATTACAATGTTTTAAAGGACCTTTTTTACCTAAGAAAAACATTTAAATGTAGTATGAAATCATCTAGAGAAGAACACATAAATTGTGAAATATCATATATATATTTACCTTTAAACACGATCTTTCTTATTGACGAAGAATTTCCCCTACCATTTAATGCCTCCCCCTTTGTGTTTATCAATCACTTAATGACCCCCCGCAAGGCTTTTTATATGTGAACCAACACCAGTTCTCCGCCTTATTTTCCCCCTTTTTTTTTATTTGTCACAAGCAGAACAAATGCACAAAACAATTTGCTTTAATTAAGCAGAAAATTCAATCAAAATATTTATAAAACAACAACAAGAACACGAACCAAGTCGGAGGGGGCTGGGTGATCAGCGGATTTTCCCTCCTCATGCGGGCGCCCCGAAGATGACGACATACTACACAAATAAATACATATATATATATATATATATTCCGCATATTACGAATATTTCATATACTACGAAATTGAAGGGTCGCCTTCAGAGTTTTATGTTTGGAGTTCGGTATGAATTGGCGACACTTGATCACGAACAGAACATGAAATAATGCACTGTAAGGATTAATAAGTCAAGAAAAGGAATATCTCGAGCATTCTTAAATTTATTTCTTTCCGTGTTCCGTGGGGTGCAACATAATTCAATTTACAGAAAATGTTGCAGTGCAATTTCCAGTCGCTGATTTGTTGGTGGGTGGCAGTGGCACTGCCACCGTCAGATTAGTGGCATCATTCCGGTCCGCTTTTCAGATCGAGCCGTATATATCTATTTAAGACCGGGCTCTGATTCTAGGCGCGAGCCAATTGACACAATCAAATTTTCGAACCTCGCAAATTCGCTTAATGCGCCGCCGCTAGACAAAAAACAAAAGATCCAAAACTGCAATCAACACTGCAAAAAAAAAGTAGAGAGAAAGGGGTAAAGAGGTGAACGAGATGGGGGCATATGCAAATAGTTTGACCGAGACAGGGGCAATGGGGCCTTAAATGAAACCATAAAGTTTTTAATAGAACTTCCAAGTCGTTTTCTTGTAGGGAACTCTGTCCTAAAATAATCTGTTCGCATTGCTCTTTCCGTTATATTTGCTGTCCTTGCATGCTGTAAATAGAGAATCTCTAGCTTTCTCTAAGAAATTATATATAATTATTATTCAAGGAATAAATAATAGGGTTTTTTTTTCTTTTATTTAACTTCATTAATTTCTATCTTGAGAGTTTGTCATGGAGCCTTCACTGTTCCTATATCAAAGCCCACTCCATGTTGGATCATCAGTGGCAGACACTGCGCCAGTTTAGTTTGATTATGCCGGACAGTTGCCGGACAAACAGACGGACAAACGGACAGTTCTAAAAACGGATGCACTTTACTTCGGTGGCAAAAGTGATAACCTCATCACTGGCGCAACGCTTTCCCACCACCCACCGCCTCGTCTCTGCCGGCTTGCATTTCCATATCATCATCTCACCTCAAAAAAATAAGAGAGAAAAAAAAGAATTAGGAAATAGAGGAGCAAAAAACTAGAACTAAGCGTTTGTTTTGTGTGTGTGGGCGGGCGGTAGGCAATTTCGCAAATGCGTTTAAGTGGCTCTAATGCCAGCGGGGGCGGGGTAATAGAAGGGGTTGGGTGGGTAAAGGGGGGGAGAGGAGGGTGGGATGCGCACGTGGATACGTATGGCCATAAATGATATACCCGGCACTGCCAGTCTGGGCTGCGAATTATGCCACTTTTCCGACTGCACTCGGTGTTCTCTCTCTCGCTCTCTCACTCTTTGCATCCAGATACAAGTGCCGAGATACAATTGTATCTGTGCGTCTCGTTTAGTCGCGATTTGGAAACTGAAACTGAGATTCAAGCGACCGATAAGCCTATTACGCGGCGCTGCCCCTGAACGAAAGGAGGTCGGTCATCTGGCTCTCTCTGGGTGACCTTCAGGGGGATGTCAAATATGGAGAATGTATTTTTAAATTTTTAGCGAAGCTTCCATAAGTATCCTTACAATAGAACATATACATACTTCTTAAATAAATCATTTTATGTACTGTCCAGCTTATATTTCTCTTCCTTGGCTTATATTTTAAATAGAGCTTAAATAATCAAGTTACTTAAGTTTAGATTATCCTCTAAAAAACCTTTAAAATTGATTCTTTGTTTCCTGATAAAATCGATTAGGTTCTTAGGTGTCTTTCTGTGCTTTAAAATATACATATTTCATGCCTCTTTTCCCCTTCTTTGGAAACCCATTTCCCCACCCTACAAGCCCCACTGGGTGTTGCACTCGCTGATTGACTTGTGTTTCCCATTTTTAATTTGGTTAATTCAAATTAATCAAGCGACAGTTGATAATTCCCTGCCTTCCTTCTCATTCATGTTTCTGGCGCTGGCGAAATGCATTTGTTGCATGGAAAAATGGAAAGTGCATTGGCATTGGAGTCCAGACTCATACATATTCATATATATATGTATATATATATGCAGATATATGTAGATATAAAGTCATATTCATTCGCATTCAATGTTTTTGTTGTCGTTGTCCAGACGCATTTCCCACTTTGTTGTTTGTCTCAATTAATGCAATTGCTCGCCTTTTTTTTGTTTGTCTCTTTCGCTGCTCCCGTTATTGTTGCTATTATTATTGTTGTTGTTGTCATTCCGTGACATTATTAATTTATATTTATATTACTTTTTATAGCTGCAGCTGTTGCATAATGCCCTCAGCATTTATTGCCCCCAACGACAGCGGCAGCAGCATTAAATTGCATTATATTCTGTGATGCGTTTTAATTAATTTTGAGTTAATTTCGAATTTTATTATTATATGGTCTTGTTTCCAGGCACTCTCAATGCCCAAATTGTGGGATGAATGTGGAATTTTCAAATCACATCGGATTGATATTCGAATTTTATAGAGGGGCACTTATTGGGAGTGCAGGGGAAAATGTCTTGACAAAATCCAGAATATATATTTCCTGATCTTCAATGCTTTTACATTTAACATATAACATTGTGTGATACATCTTCAGAAATTTGTTTAAAATATAAAGAGCATATAGAAGACTATAAATCAATGCTTAAAAAACTACTTCAGTTGTTTACAGTTTTATTCATATATTTAAATAGAAAACATTTATTTAGTTCCAAAGTTTCTGAACAGTTTAAAGGATCCTTTAAGGGACAACCTAGAAAAACGGCTAAACAATGTGAAACCAATGCCAAACTGAAATAATTTATTATAACAGAAACTAAACAAGTGAATCTTTTATGATTTTAAATAATTTCAAATTTTGGACAATCTGAAAATGCATTTTCAAACCAATCCTTTTTGGGAACCCCTCCCACATTATTGTCTCTTAATTGACTGTTCTCACTCAAAAAAAAAAGGAATTCAATTGCAAAATGCCATCAACGCGAGTGGTTTTACAGACTGCTCCAATATCCCTTCGCCAACCTAATGCAATTGTGCAAACACTGCATCCACATCCGCATCCGCTGCCGCTTCAGTATCCCCAGCCCTGCCCCCCGCGGTGTTCCCCCTATTTGGATCGCCCTGCAAAATGGTAATCCCTCCGCTCTGATTGAATTTCCTCCGTTTTTGGCGACGGCTCGTGGCAGAAACTAGTGCTGGCCTCCAATACCTAAGCCTCATGTCCGAGGACCGGACTGTGGACAACAAAGGCTTACCACACAGATTTCCACCAATCTGCCAGCGTTTTGGCTCTGCCACTGCTATCTCCACCTCCTCCATTTTCCACACAATTTCCCCAGAACAGAGAAACAAAAATGTATGAACAAATATAATTATTTTATAATATTAAAGCCAATTTTAAATTAAATATTAAATAAATTAAATACGTTTTCTTGTATATATTTTGGCACATTTTTAATTGATTTTAAAACAATGACAATTTCTGTGGCAGCCCTGATAGAAGATTTCTCTTCTCTTTCTTTATTTAGAGATAGAAATTTATACTTTCAACTAAAAACCAAATAAGTGCCATTTAAAATGATATTATTTTATGAAAATATTGTTCTTTGTTCCCCCCTTTTTTTTGGGAAGTGCATTCAAATCGAAATCGTTGCGCTGTTTAGTGCGCACTTAATTGAATTTCGCGTGTGCTGCTGCTGCTCCGCCATCCACCACACACACGGATACACACTCGCACACTCCTCGCACTCTCATGCCACGGATGCACACACTCACACACACACAAACACACACAGACACACACAGCTGTGTGTTGCATTGTCTAGGCCACAAACATTGCCAAGTGCATTTCGTGCAATTGGATAATTGCATTTGGCTTGGCGTCGCCAGTTTCCAGCCAGCTTTCCAGCTTGCCAATTGCCAGCGACAGTGTTGCAACAACACCATTCCGCACTTGTCACACGTGTTTTTGGCACTTTCAGTTGAGCCCCCAGGTGAGCTAATTTGCAGGTGGCAACAATTAGCCCGGCCAGCCCGAAAGTAGGCACTGCCAACATATCGAAGTTTTAGTTTTTAAATGCTAATTAAAACCACTTTTTTGCCAAGTTTCTAATATTTACTTAATTTTCCAATCCAAATAAATTTCTTATGGAGGATATTACATCGAATATGATTACACCAAATTGATCTACACTTCTGAGATAGAAGTCTTCGAAGAGAGCATTGATAGAAGCGTGGCACTTGGCGTGACAATCTTCTCGGGTTCGGAAAAAATTTCCATGGATATTACAACCATTGGCACGATATGGTACGCACCCCGATCCCTTGGAATAAGTAAGTCCTGAAAATGCATCCGGACATAGGCCTTCGACAAGGGGCTCCTCGAGACAGATGGCTAGATCAGTGATATGTTACGAGCTGAAGTTTTATTTCCATATTACATATATAATATTATATTACTCACGATCCTTTTGAGCCACAACAAGTCCTATTAGGAGTATAGCCACTGAAATTATCACCGCAAACTTCATGTTGGTGTTGTTAGCGGTTTTGAAACGACTAAAAAATTATACTGTACTTCCAGAGCTAAATAGACTTTTTTTTGTTTATATTTACCTGAGGTTAATGTGGCAAGAAAACCTGCATGACCCTGAAATATCTAGTTTAAGATTAACATGTATACGAAATATGAATAGTAAGACATTACTAATGGATCTGTTAAATAGTTATAATTTTTGCAGAATTAATATAAACCATAAATTTTAATTTTTATAGCTTTATTAAATGCCTTTTCATTGCCTACAATCTTCGGGAAAATATAAAATGTTATAGTTTCCAAAAACAGAT